>PVJH01015875.1:0-52148 GCA_004026705.1 Nesogale talazaci
ACCCTATTATCCATTGGTGACCCTGAAAGGCCTTGGGTCAGCGAGGATAGCTGTATTTCATACTGGGGCCAGCCCTATGATCCTCTTGCTGCATGGGCTATTCTGAGTGGCAATATCATCCTGAAGGATCGGTGAGCCAGGATGCACTCCATTCTATGTTCCTCCCCCTTCATTTGTTCTCGTGTGCTCTAGTCAGGCATATCTCACTCCCCAAGCTTCAGCTTCAATGCTGTCCTCCACGGCAAACTTGCCTGGAGGAGAGGCTGCTGCCCCTGTAGTTGGGATTGGGGTTATGCTCTCAGACCTCTCCACTGGTTCTCTGCTCCACTGCGTCATGTTGCATTCATGTCCAGGAACACCGGTTTTAAGTTTGGTCCTTGTTTCCCTGTGGAGATATAAAAAATACTCTCCCCTTGGGTGGGTTAGTACCCCATTCCATCTGTACGCATCACCTCCTGCCCCTCCCACACTATGCCTCCTAGCTGGCTACCATATGTAGCCCTGGATTTTGTCTGGGCAAAATCTACCTGGGCCTTCCCCCAGGATTTTCTCTATACCTTCCTCACTTCTAAGGAGCATTTTTGACTGTGCTTCTTTCAAGACAGACCTTGTTTTTTCTGGCTGCCCGTGGTCCTTTCAATAATCTTCAGCAACACCTTAATTCCAATGCATCAATTTTTCTGCTGCCTACCTTACTTGCTGTTCCACTTTTACATGCATATAAAGTGATTCAAAATACCATGACTTGGGTCAGGTGCACTTTAGTCCTCAGAGTGACATCTCTGCTCTTTAACACTTTAAAAATATGTTGTGCAACAGATTTACCCAATGCAATACACCACGTGATCTCTTGGGTGCCACTTCTTTGAGCATTGATTATGGCTCCCAGAAAAATGAAATGTGACAACATTAATCCTTTATCCATTTATCATGATGCTGTCTAATGGCTCAGTTTTGAGGGTTTGGTTTTCTCTGCAGAATTACAAACCATACTACAGACAAAGAAGTCTTTCATTTTCATCAGCAAGGGCTTCAAGCCCTCCTCACTTTCCGCAACAAGGTTGTGCTATCTGCATAGTATAGATAGGCTGATAAGCCGTCCTCTAATCCTGGGAGACTGTTCTTCATATAGTCTAGCTTCTCTGATTAAGGCTCAGCTTACAAATTGAATGAGTCTGGTAAAAGGATACAAACTGGACCCACACCTTTCTTGCTTAGTAATCTGCCTAAATAGGAAAGAGGCCTGAGCATGTTTAAATAGTAAAGTGTAACCAGTAAATAGGAAGCCTTAGATGCATAGTGGTTACATACTGGGCTGCTAACCAAAAGGTTAGCAGTCTGAAACCACTGCTAACTTCTCAGGAGAAAGATGAAATTTCCCATTGCTATGAAGAGTTCATAGTTGACTCCATAGCAGAAAGTTTGGTAGTAAGAAGGTCTGATCATGGAGGAATTAAACAGGCCTCAAGTTCTAGGCCCAGGGCAGAGAAGAAAGAAAGGAAAAAAGGAACACTAGCCCCGTGAGCCAAGAGAATGGAGATCTTTTTAGCCACATGAATGCATTGCTTTCTTCTTTCCTTTTAAGGATCAAAACTTGTCTGTAGGACTTAAGCAAGACAGAATTGATGAGCAAAATATCTCATAGTAAAAGATTCGCATTACTTAAGTCCTACAATTCTTTTAATACAATTACATAGCTATTGGTATTATTAATTGCCAAAAAATATGTCTACATTAGTTTTATACCATGCCATTTCTATAGGCCGTTTACAGAGATTCAAAAAAATCCTGGGATACTTTATGCCAAAGACTAAATGAAAACCAGATGTGGGGCTCTACTGGTTTACAAATGACTCACCTTGAAACATTCTGGGCTGTTTACATTTTATATATATATATATATATATATATATATATATATATATATGCCTGAGTTCCCATCTATAAGCTATACTCAAATTTTAATCAATCCAATAATGTCTTTTATAGACATCCCACCCACCCCCACCTTACAGTTCTTATAACAATCCATACATCAGTTGTCTCAAACACATTTGTACATATATTGCCATCATTAGTTTTAGAACATTTATATTCTATTGGGGCTCTTGGTGTCAACTCCTCTTTTTACCCTCCCTTTCCCTTCCCACCTTCATGATATGCTCTGGCCTAATCCACAGTGAAAGACAGGATTGGGTTCATGATCATGGGAGGAGAGGAATACACAAGAACCAGAGGAATCTTGTGTATTTCATCAGTGCTATATTTCATCCTGTTTGGCTCATCCCTTCCTTGCAACCTGTGAGGGGATGTTCCTCATCCCCTGTGAGGGGATGTTCCATTGTCTACAGATGAGTTTGGAGTCTCTGCTCCAACCCCTGAAATTCTCAACAATACGTTTTTGTTTTTTTGTTTTTTTTGTCTGTTTGTCTTTGAGTCTTCTGATGCCTGTTGCCTGATCCCGTTGACAACTCATGGTCACACAGGCTGGTGTTCATCTTCCTTGTGGGCTCATTGCTGCTTTACTGGATAATCCACTTATTTAACATCAAACCTTTAAAAGTCCCCAGTTACAATGTCTTTTTGTGTGTGGGCATCACTGCTCTCTGGTGCTCCAGGAGAGCTACTGCTGGATTTGAACCGCCAACTCTGTAGGCCGCAGTCCTGCACACAACCACTAAAACACCAGGGCTCAGTTCAATACTATGTCTTTTGATAGCCGGGCACCGTTTGCTTTCTTCACCACCTTTGCTATGCACCCATTTTTTCTTCAGCAATCATGTCAGGAGGGTGAGCATCACAGAATGCCAGGCTGTTAGAACAAAGTGTTTCTGCATTGAAGGAGGGCTTGAGCAGAGGCCCAAAGTCTTCCTCAATGTCTTGCTATATAAAAATATGCACCTATGCCATGAATTTTTATGAATCAATACTTTACATAAGTGTACACCTATGTTAGTACCGCTATCCATAGCTTTGTTTCCTAGATCTTTCTTCTGTTTTCTTTTACCTTCCTCCTTTCCCACCAGATTTGTCGATTCTTTTGGCAGTCCTTGTAACTTTCACTATTCTCCACCAGCACCATTATTCACATGCATGGATTCCTCTTCGGTTTTCTTGATTCAATATCCACCTCTCACATACAGATGAAAATACCATGACTTGGGGTCAGGCAGCAGACTTTAATCAACGAGGTGACATCCTTATCCTTTAACATTTTAGATGTATGATGCTCTTTTCACTATTAGCAACCACATCAAAACTCTAATATATATAATTAGGGGGGAAATACATATACTTTAAAGAGATACTCTATAATTTATTCTTTCCACTGTATTCATAGTTTTCCTTAAAAAAATAGAGAAACATCAAATGAAAGCTATATACCTAAGAATATCAATTAAGCAAATAGTCCATTTGCAGTTATTGACTACTCCTAAAAATATAGCACTATTTTCTAAATTATTAGAATTTTAGATGTATACAAAATCCTGTCTTAAAGAGTATAACTTCAATTCTATCAATTCAGACTTCATACGTGAGCTTTTGTTACATTCTCCCAAAACACCAGATTGTAGAAAAGGTGCTTTAGTTTGATCCAAAAGACTTGAGTTCTTTACCTCTTAATACTTACTAGCAGCCCAATGTTGACATAGCATCTCTAAAAACTATCTTCTCTCTCTGTGAAGAGAAAGCTGTGGGCAGTCCGCCCAGTGAATTCGACCTCGGTTGCAAACCTTGGGTTCTCATCCCAGCTCTTTGCCTTGTCTCTTTGTCCAAGCGGTGGGAACTTTGGACAAGTCCTTTAGCAATGTCACTGCTCAGCTCTGGGGCTCGGGGGCTGAAGTAGGAAAGTGTGTTGCTGAGATTATCTTTCAGTCCATTCCGGAGTTCAGACATGCCAGAAAAATAACTTGCTAGCAACGAACCACATAATTTTTTTCAAGCCCATACCACCACCTGGTGGTCAGAGAGAAGAGGAGGCCAAAATTTAGGAAACCGAAAAAACTCCCTCACTGCAAGCATTGCTGCCTCACAGTGACGCCTGGGCATGTCAGAACTGGTGGCAATATAGGGGACTAGAAAGCCCAGTCTTTCTCCCCCACAGCTGCTGGCGGTTTCGATCTGCCGACCCTGCAGATCACAGCCCAATGCATGACCGTGCATCCCCAGGGCTCCTTTGCTAAGCAGAAGGTTGTCTCCAGCTACATTTCTATCTCGCTTGTTTGAATAGACATTTCACATTTTCAGATAATGCATCCTCTAAACTGACCACAAACCATATCTAAATGGAATCATACAAGTTTTGAGTTGTTAATATCTCACCCTCCATAAAATCCCTTGTCAATAAACTGACCCCAGCCCTTGAATAGTCATCATTAAAAGTATACTGGCTATTAGTCTTTGGTAAAACAAATGAACAAACAGTTAAACAGTTGCCCCAAATAAGAATCTAATTTGTTATACCAAACAAAAATAAAAGTGCAATATAAATTTACCACCACCACAAAAAAAAAATCTGTGTTGAATTATAGACCAAAGAATAAAATACACACCTGGGTCCTGATAGATGTGGTGGCAGTCAAGTACTTTGGAGTCAACTTCAGGATTGGGAGTGCAGGGGTAGAGTCTAGCCTGTCAATCTGGAGATAGCCCATAAGACCTCTGTGTGGGAATGCCTTTCTTTGAGAATTCTGGGAAATCTCAAGATATTTCCCCCATAGAGGTGAGAGATTTACAGCTCAGTCCTTGGGAAACATTGCTGTTGACAAAACACATGGCAGCATGCTGATCGACCCTGAGCCCTAGAAACTGGAGGAGCCGCGAGGAGATCCCTGCTGAGATGTTACTACCACCATTGGACACACAAGACTCTGCACCCACTGGCCTGTGATTTCCCTGATGTCATTGCACGTGCTTCATGAATCTGAAGACGACTTTATAGACTGGTATTGGACATATGGACTAATACTGGACTTATGGTCTTGGACTGGACTGGGTTGGGATGCTTTTTTTAATATTCCATTCTTTTTTTTTTTTTGAGGGGGGCATCACTGCCCACAGGTGGTGGGAGTAGGAGGTCCAGCCTTTGCTCCGTGGAACTGGAATCGAACCTCCATCCCAGTGGCTTGCAGTCCTGCGCACAACCACTACGCCACCGGGGCTCAGCCCTATAAACCTCTCCCTTATATCCATCTGCATGTTAATGAATTGTTTCTCTGGTCTATCCTGTACTAACACAGACGTGGAAGGAAGACTGATGCTGCAAAGGTTAAATACTTGGCTGTTTAAACAGCTTTGTCCACCATAGATTTTACATTCCCTCCATGCGAGTCCTTTCAATGAATTCTTGCACACAAACACTAAAATTATAGCCCCTTGTGATGCATTGAATTATTCAATATGGCCCTTCTAGTCAAATGAACTTCATAAAATGGACATCCTCAGCATTAGTGAGCTAAAATGGACTGATATTGGCCACTTTGAATCAAAAAGCCATATGATTCACTATGTTGGAAATGACAAACTCAAGAGGATGGGTGTCACATTCATTGTGCAAAAGAACAATGAATGGCCCAAAATATCTACGTTGAAGTACCATGCTGTCTGTGATAGGATAAAACCTATACACATACAAGGAAATCCAGTTGATACAACTATTATTCAAATGTATATAATGACTATTCAAGCCAGTGATGAAGAAATTGAAGAAGTTTACCAACATATTCAGTCTGAAATTGATCCAATGTATAATCAAGATGCATTAATAATTATTGGTAATTGTAGGACAGACAATTTGGAAACCCAAATTATAGTTTGGAAAGCCATAGGGGATTGCTGAGTCAGCATTGGCTTGATGGCAGTGAGTTTGGGGTTGGTTTTACTTCTTTTTTTGCTAGTATAAAAATTGGAATAAAAAAGAAGCAACAGTAGTTGGAAAACATGGACTCGAGGATAGAAACAAAGATGGAGACAGAATGAAGCTGTATGAGAGAATTCCGCAAGAAAAAATTACTTTTCGTTGCCAAGATCTCTTCTCAGCAACAAAAAAAGATATAATCACATACATATGAATTTCTCCAGATGGAATACACAGCACTAAAACAGACGACACCTGAGGGAAGAGATGATAGAGAAGCTCAATATTAACAGCTAAAAACGAGGCCAAGCCTCAACTGTGGAACAGACCATCAATACTCATGTGTAAATTCAGGTTGGAACTGAAGAAAATGAAAGAAGTCGGGCATAGTGGTTGTGTGAGGGACTGCGGTCCACTGGGATGGTGGTTCAAATCTAGCAGCAGGTCTCCAGGAGCAAAGGCTGGGCCTCCTACGCCCACCACCAGAGCGCAGTAATGCCCTCCAAAAAAAAAACAAAAAAAAAAAGAAGTCTACAAAAGCCAAAATATGACCTTGTTTATATCCCATCTGAATTTCAAGAACATATTTGATGAATTGAACACTAATGACAGTCGACCAGGTGAGCTGTGGGAGGACATCGGGAGCATCATTCAGGAGGAAAGAAAGAAAACAACAAAGTGGATGTCAGAAGAGATTCCGAAACTTACCCGTAGTTGTATAGTGGCTAAGGCAAAAGGAGCTATGATGAAGGAAAAGAACTGAACCAGAAATTTCAAAGGGCAGGTTGAAAAGACAAAGTAAAGTATTATATAAAATATGTAAAGACCTAGAGCTAGAAACACAAAAAGGAAGAACATACTCAGCCTATCTTAAACTGAATGAACTAAAGAAAAATATTCAAATCTAAGGTGGAAAAAGAAGATGGAAAAAATAGAGTGACTGTATCAAAAATAGCTAGCTGTCATGCCACCATTTCAAGAGGTAGCAGATGATCAAGAACTAATGATACTGAAGGAAAAAGTCCAAGCTGCCCTGGACATTAGCCAAAAACAAGGCTTCGGGAATTGATGAAACAATTGAAAAGTTTCAACATCTGTTGAACCACTGGAAGTAGTCACTCATTTATGTCAAGAAATTTGGAAGACAGATTACCTGACCAAATGACAGGAAGAAATCCATATTTGTACCCAATTCAAAAAAAAGATAACACAACAGGATGCTCAAACTATAAGATAATATCATTAATGTCACATGCAAGGAAAATCTTGCTGAAGATCATCCAACAACAATTGCATTCAGTGTAAGATATGAAAAAATATAGAAATTATCGTCTGAGCCCCAGTGGCATAGTGGTTGTGCGAGGGACTGCGGCCCACTGGGATGGAGGTTCAATTCCAACAGTGATTCCACAAGAGCAAAGGTTGGGTCTCCTACTCCCACCACCAGAGGGCAGTGATGCCAAAAAAAATAAATTATCAAAGGGGGGGAGGGAGACTGGGTGAAGGAGGGAGTGGAAAAATAAGGAGCTGATACCAAGGACTCAAGTAGAAAGAAAATGTTTTGAGCATGATGATGGCAACAAATGTCTAAGTGTGCTTGACACAATAGATAGATGGATTATGATGAGTTGTATGAGCTCCCAGTAAAATGTTTTTTTTTTTTTATTGCAGCAACACATTGACAGGGTTCAGAATGAATTCAGAAGAGGACATGGAACAAGGGAATAACATTGATGATGTAAGATGTAACTTGGTTGGAAACGGAGAAGACCAGAAAGAAGTTGTTTTTCATTGATTGTGCTAAGGCATTCAATTGTGTGGATGTTAATGAACCATAATAAACTATGAGTAGCCTTGAGAAGAGTGGAAATTCCAGAGCACTTCATTGTACTTGTGTGAAATCTGTGCATGGATCAAGAGGCAGTTGTGCAAAAAGAACAAGAGACTATTGCATGATTCAAAATCAGGAAAGGTGCATCAGGGCTGGATTCTCTCATCATATTTAGTCAATCTGAATACTGAGCAAGTAATCATGGAAGTTGCACTATAGCTTCAGGATCAGAAGAAAGCTTATTAACAACCAGTGACATGCAGATGACAAACCTGTTTGCATTGAGCACTACAACTGTAAGTTTCAGAACACTGTTGTCTGATCCCATTGACAACCCACGATCACACAGGCTAGTGTACATCTTCCATGTGGGCTTGTTGCTGCTCTACTAGATAACCTACTTGTTTAACTTCAAACCTTTAAAAGACCCTAGATACTATGTCTTTTGCTAGCCGGGCACCATCTGCTTTCTTCACCACCTTTGCTATGCACCCATTTTGTCTTCAGCGACCATGTCAGGAGAGTGAGGACTTGAAGCACTCGCTGATTAAGATCAATGGTTGCAGCCTTAGTATGGATTAGAACTCAATGTCAAGAAGACAAAAACCCTCACAGCTGAGACAATAGGTAACATCATTCTCAGTGGAAAAAATGGTTGAAGCTGTCAGGGGTTTTGTCTTGCTTGAAGGCACAATCAATAGTCATGGAAGCAGCCGTCAAGAGTTACGTGTTGTATTCGGTAAATCTGCTGCTGCACAAGACCTTCCCCTCCCCCCAGCAGTTTTATTGGCACATGCTTTATATACCATATGAGTCAATAGTTCAATCATTCAGTCATATCAGGGAGAACTGTGCAGTCATTGCCAAATAAATTTTAGAGCACCCCCCAGTTAAATAGCCTTTAAAATGAGTTATGCAACCACAATCCATTCTAGTGCTTCCTACCCGTCCTGCCTTCATTATTTACTCCCCACACCCCTCTTCCCTCCCTATCACCCACCCCACCCCTGTATTCCCTATATCTCTTTGTAACAATTATTAGGATTATGCATCAACTCCTCCCGTGCTTCCCAGCTGGGCGACCCAACAGAAAACAACAAAAAACAAAATCACACTAAGGTGGTTAAAGTCATAACAGTACACAGACAAAAATACAAATAATGCATAGGAAGGAAAAGACCCTCAATTATACTCAAGAAACAAGGAAATAAATTACTGTCGTGGGAACTAGAGGAAAGCTGCATACTTCATTGTTGTCACTCTGTCCTCTGACTGGCTCCTCTCGTCCCTGCAACCTCTCTGCAAGGAGGTGCCGCTTCACCTATTGAAAGGCTTTGGGTCCCCATTGAGTACTCCCTCTCCTTTATAATGATACAATTTTAGGTTCTTTGATACCTGACACCTGATCCCGTTGACACCTAGTAGTCAGGCAAGCTGGTGTGCTTCTTCCATGTGGGCTTTGTTGCTTCTCATCTAGATAGCTGCTTATTTACTTTCATGCCTTTAAGACCCCAGACGCTACGTCTTTTGTTAGCCAGGCACCATCAGCTTTCTTTACCACATTTGCTCATGCACCCATTTGTCATCAGCAATCAGGGAGGTGGACATGCAATGTTATGATTTTTAGCTGTTGCTTCTCAGCTAGATGGCCACTTGTTTAGTTTCAAGACTATAAAACCCCAGACACTATATCTTTTGATAGTCGGGCACCATCCGCCTTCTTCACCACCTTTGCTTATGCACACATTTGTTTTAAGTGTCATCCCAACTACTCAGGAGGCTGAGGCTGGAGGATCCCTTGAGTCCAGGAGTTCTGGGCTGCAGTGCGCTATGCCGATAGGGTGTCCGCACCAAGTTCAGCATCTACCTCCCAGGAGCAGGGGACCACCTAAGGAGGGGTTGCCTAAGGAGGGGTGAACTGGCCCAGGTCAGAAATGGTTTTCAATGACCTCATATGTGAAAGTTAGGCATTCAATAATTTAGATCAAAGAAGATCCATGAATTTGAATTATGATTCTGGCAAAGAATATTGAAAGTATCAGGGATTGGCAAGAAAATAAACAAATCTGTCTTAGAGCAAATACAACCAGAATGCTTCTTAGAAGCAAGGATGGTGAGACTTACCTCAAGTACTTTGGATATGTTGTCAGAAGAGATCAGGCCCTGGGAAATGACATCAGTCTTGCTACAGTAAGGGAGCAGTGAAAAAGAGGTGAATTGACATGATGACTGCAAAGCTGAGCTCAAACAAGGCTACAATTACAAGAAGAATATAGGACCAGGCAGTGTTATATTCTGTTGTACATAGGGTCATTATGAGTCGGGTTGTTCGGACTAAACGAAACTTAGCAACAGTGACAACAATAGCTATAGTCTTCCATTTTGTGTTGTATTGTAAATACGAGCTTCCATGTCAGTGGTTAAGGGTTCTTAGTAGTACAGCAGGAGGCTCACTGCAAGGTTCATGGTTCAATTCCATCAGCTTCTTAGTGAGAGACAGACGAGGCTGAGTACTTCCAAAAAATTAACAGCCTGGGAAGCCCTAAGGGGCAGTTCTATTCTGTCTTGTAGGGTTTCCAGGAGTGAGTATTAACTCTAAGGCAGTGGTGGTAAGCTCTAGTAGAGAAGATAAGAATTAAACATAAGTAAATATACTAATACGTACATTGGCATAGTGATCGATAGTTTTGCTTTTTCTTACTTGGTCCCCAGATAAGTTAGTGAGATCCAGCTTCAGGCACAGCTGGTTGGAAGATGATCATGAGGCTCTGAGAAATTAAAGCCAAAATCACTTGGTAGCCATGCAAGCAAGAAAGGTAAATTTCTCTGGTTGCTAGGGACAGGGAAAGAAACATTTCTAGAGTCTGAATTGTCCCTTAAGATTCAAAGTAAACTGTAGTAAAAGGCTTGCTACCAAAATTTTTCAAAGTCAAGGAAAAGTTGCAACCCAGGGAGTGTTTTTCCTGATTGAATTTAATGCATTTAAGATCTTCTCCTAAAAACAAAAAGACAAAAACACATTAGGCGTAATAAACTTCAGCTATCTTTCTATAACCCATTTTACTGTATATCTCTCCTTTAAACACTTAAAAGAAATTTCTTATTGTGACCTGGGTGAAAGTTTACGGAGCAAATTGTTTTCTACTACATTACTCATAGACATTTTATTTTGTGGCATCAGTTTGCAATCCCCATAATGTAGCAAAGCTATTCCCACTTCCTCCTGTGCTACAATTTCACTTTGATCATTTTGTGTAAAAATGAAGGTTTTTCACGCTTGTCTTTGAGCAATAAGCCACAGGAGAACTCATGAGCAGTTTTTGTCCAGGATGAAAGCTCTGAAGGCAGCAAGCGCTAGAGGGAGAGAGAGAAAGTGAAATGGTAAACTTAAAAACTAACCGTCTCTCTTTAGTCAGACTTTTAATGAACTCATCCCTGATATGATGGCTGGACCTGCTTCTCTTTGGTGAGGTCAGTGGTGTGAGTTGGGATTGATGATTTCGAAGAAACTCACAAGGGCAATTCTACTCTGCCCTATAAGGTCGCTATGCGTTGGCATCGATGCGATGGCAGTGAGTTTGAGGAGGCCTGGTGGCATCGTGGTGGCTTATGGGGCTGTGATCCACAAGGTGAGTAGTTTGAAACTAACCACCACTTTGGGGGGAGAGAAGCTGGAGGATTTTCTGCTTCTGTAAAGGGTTAGGCTCAGAAACCCACAGGAGCGGTGAGTGAGAGTTTGGAATGAGTACGTGGCCGTGGACCAGATAGTCCCCCAGTCCTACACTAAGATGTCCTGGTTTTACTATTGGCCTGGAGGTCTGTCAGGAAGCCCTGGTGGTGTGTCAGTTACATGTTAGGCTGTGATCCACATGGCTGGCAGTTAGAAACCACCAGTAGCTCCTTGGGAGAAAGACTGAGCTTCCTACTCCTATAAACAGTTCCGGTTTCAGAAACCCAGAAGGAGTCACGACGAGTCAGCATTGACTGACGGCATCCAGTTTGGGGGGGTCACAGGCTTACCTGCAGTTTGGGCTGAACACAAAGCCTTAGGGTCTTTCAAACACTTAAAATGGGTTGCACATTGTCATTTCACCAAGTTACTGTGAAAGCTAATGTTTACAGTTTTATATCACCTCATGTAAATGATTTAGAATTAAGCTTACACAGCCTATCATTTAAGATAGGCTCCATCTAGAATCAAGAGACATCCTCATTTTGAATTGTACAGTTACATCAGTCCAATAGTTTCTTCCTACTCTACTTGAGTGTATTATAGTAATTTCTGACATTTCCTCCTAAATTCCTAAATGGATGGCGCATTTTACACAATATTTGAAAAAAATAGAAATAAACTCTATTTGATAGGAATAGATTTATTTTACAGTAACATCTTTCCTAGAACGGGAGCAAACAAATTGTCCAGGCTGCTCGGGGTCACGCACTTCAAATTCGAACTTGCTGCCATCCAGGGAATTCCAACTCACAGAGACTGACAGGAACAGAATAGAGGCCTCTGCCCTGCTTGCCAAGGGAATGAACAAAGGACCCTGTGAGAATTGGCTTGGAAAACATCTTAACCTTGAAACCGGGCCCTAGTGAAACTCTTCACCCAGGTCCATCCTCCGAGATAATCCCGACACGTTCTGAGACACGCTGACCCAGAGCCGCAGCCCAGATAAAATAGGATTTGTGGAACCCAAGGACAGATGAACTGAGTAGCTAATCTGCAGAGCGGCACCCCCTCCCATTTGAAAGTGCCATGTAAGAACTAGAAGCGACCCCCTAAACAATGTCACCCCCCTCACCTCTTGAGGCAGGGGGTCCTGCTTCATTTCTTCTCAAGTGACTATGTTTTAATAAAACCATGGCTTAATTCACTGCTGCAGTGTGCCTGCGTGTGGCACGGAGGCTAATCGCCACATTTCTAGTCCCTTGTGAATGACAGCCCAGGAAGTGAACTTCCCAGTGACCTTACAGGACAGAGTAGAACTGCTTCTTTGGGTTTCTGAGACTGTAAATCTCTGGCAGAGTAGATTCCCAATCTTGCCTTGGGTTCAAACTGCTGACTTTGGGGTCAGCAACCCAAGATAGAAGCCACTGTGCCATTGGGGACATGTTCTTGGGCAGTAGAAAAGGAGATGCTGTGATTGAGGTTGAGACTGTGGGTCATGGGGTAGAGGTAGTGGAGTCACAGAATACAGGTAGACCGAGATAAAGAGAAACCTAGAAGAAAGAAAGGTGGGGAGAGAGCCCCATAGAGATTTTTCTGGGGTAGTAGGTAGGTGCAGCTCAAAGTTGATGTTGATGCATGAGTCAATGGGCGGGGTTGCAGAGGCTTCCATTATGACATAAGGAGACAGAAACTGGGGATAGGTCATGCTGGTACCATGACAGAACAAAGACCTGGATAAAAAGGCTGGAGAGTACACACCAGACACTTAGTACAGGAGATGGAGCCTCGGCTCCTGACCCCTCTTCCCCACCCTCCATCATGTCTGCCTGAGATGTCGTCTTCCACCTCCACATCACCTCTTCCATTCTAGGTCTTCACTCTCTAGCTTCTGCTTGGTTCCATATTCTCAACACATTTGCATCGGGGACTGTCACCTTCCTGTCTGGTCACCTCTCAAGAGGGTCTGCTTTCCTTTGGCCCTGAGTGCCAGCCCTGCTCATTCTGCTGAAGATGGAAGCACTCCCCCTCTCCGAAACCTTTAAGCTTCCTCCTGACCTCCCTCAAGAGTGTTGGAACCCTCGGACGATCATCGCCTTATTCGAAATTGGATCCCTGTCCCTTCTCTTCTGGAGTTCTCTCCTTTCCCTAAAGAAGAACAACAGTCAAGCACCTGACCAATCTGAACAAGTGATTTCACAAAGGTTTGAAAATGTCTTAAGCAAAATTGAAGCTATTCTTAGAAACGTGACAGGTTTGGGAAAGACCGCGGGAACAGACGAATCTTTGGAGGGCAGCCGTGCTCCTGACGACGACGACCTGTTGGACCTTACAGAGAAACTCAGGGGACTTGGCAAAGTCAACAAGATGCTATTTAGGAGCCTGCTTTCAACTTTAGACTCAGAGAAATTCCAGACTGCCAGGAACCAGAAAAACATATCTGAAGACCAGGACTCCGTGGAGGCGGTGGGACACATGGGAGAAGAAAAGGCCCTTACAGGAACTAAAGCTCAGGAAAAAAACCTCAGGCTCAGGAACAACATGGATCAGTTACTCCAGAAAGCTGAAAGTTGGAGCGAAGAGCATTCTGAGCTCAGTGGACTGATAAAATCCTATCATAAGTCTCAGCACGACCTCAGGGAGCTCTTTAAGAGTAAGGAGGTGCGTTTCCAGACCCAGCCAAATGAGTATGTGTCCACTACGTACGAGATGGAGGAACAAGTAAGGGAACTGGAGCATGAAACACACTCCCTGCATTTGACAGCAGCTTTACTGGAGAATGAGTGCCAAATCTTACAGAAGAGAGTCGGGCTGCTCAACAAGCTCCACCTGAACAAAGAGAGAGCTCAGGTGGAGGATGAAAAAGACCATGAAGAGCCGAAGCCATCAGAAGCAGAGCAAGTGTCCACTGTTAAGCAGAAGCTAAAAGAAATGGAGGCTACAGATCAAAAGAGCAACAACTTTTCCGCCTGGCTGGATGTTGGTCATACTAAGAAAGCTCGCAACAACCGACTCAACGTTCATATTGCGAAAAGAGGTATTTTGGGAAGAAAGAGGTCAGCCAACAGACTAAGATAGAAAATACCTAAAGTAAAAGAAGGGACAGCTCTTCAAAAAGCGGTACTCATTCAGCTCCAGGCACGATCAATCATGAAACCCAGGACAGAGCTGCTGGATTAGCCAAAGAAAGCTGGAGAAGAGGAGGATTAACACCATATCCATCCCTTTGGTGTCTTGTTAATCTGGTCTTTGATTGGCATTGGCGCCAATGTTAAATTCATAACTTGTCGCTTTGATAGTATGTCCTTTTGCTGCAGCTCATAGAGGTCCTATAACACTTAAATGAGAACTTAGAAGTTGTAAGATCCAACAAAGTGAATATATAAGTAAAAATCAAGATGAACTACAGAAAGTATTTTTTCTTTTCTTTAATCATTCCCTGGTGGTTGTAGAGTGGGACTTCTGGAGGAGAAAGTATATAAAGATGAGTTAATATATAATATAAACATAAGTGAACTTTTGGTCAAAATGTTTATAGCAAAACATTCCTTTTCAATCATTTCTACAAATACTGTTCAGGGACCCTGGTGATAGTCTTCACATTGTACCAACATTCTCATCATTTCTATTCTAGTTCCTTCTCACTCCAAGTCACAACCATCTCAAACATGTTTGAGTATTATTATTATTTTACCATTTGGTCCCATAGAGATGAATTTTAAAAAGAACATGAGATATTTATTACTTTATGCACTAACCTAATACTTGGCTAAAAAGGTGACTTGAGGGGCTAGTTTTGCCTCCTTACCTCAGGGTAAGAGTTTCAAGAATTCTTGATGTTTCTGTGAATCAAAGAAGTCTGGATGCTTTCAGAATTTGAAATTCTGTTCTACACTTTTCTCCCTTTTCTCAGGATACAACTATGGTGGTTCTGATCAGAGTGGTTGATAGTGGTAGCTGAGCACCATCTAGCTGTTCTGGTTTAAGGGTAGAGAAAACTGATTCATGCAGATAAGTTGGCCAATGGGTAGTTCCTTCTCTGCATCTTGGGGGTTTTTGTCTTTTTGCTCTAGACAAGTAAAGACCAATAGTTTTATCTTAGAAAGCCACTCAAAATCTTTAAAGATGACATCCTCTACTTACCAAGCTAGGATGGTAGAATGTAAGCTTTATAACTATATTATTCCAGCTGATCAAAATGTCCCATGAGACTATGACTAAATTTTTAAACTAAGAAAACTAATCCTGTGAGATAATTACTTAATACCTAAGGAGTATCCATTTCTGTGACTCTTATTTTACACACACACATGTTCATGTATGTATATGTATGTTGTGGGGTATATATGTAGCCTTTAGGTTAGCAGCTGAACACTTAATCACCGAACAAATAGGTCTCATAGATGTCACATATACAAACACATATGTACACGCTACCTATGTATTTAGGTAGTGGTTTTTGCAAATTATATATAACAGAATTTAACAAAACATTCTATATATAATAACCTAGTGACATCAGTTACTTTGGTTAAGTTGTACACACTTGTCTCACTTTCAGCTATCTTTCCCATCACCATGAATTAAAAATGACTACAGACTCCTTGTCTGTTGTTTTGTTGCACTGCGGTGCTGCTTTGTGTTAATGTGATACTGGCAGCTCTGTCACTGGTGTTAAATGGCAGCAGAGTCAACCAAAGTGAACAAGTTTCAATGGCGCGCCCAGACGAAGAACAGAGAGCGATGAAGGACACAACTTCCCATTTCAGAGGAAAATTAGCTGAAAACCATAAGCATAAAATAGAAACATTTTCAGTTACTGAAGACCTAATAAATGGAAGCAGCACATGTTCAGAGATTGTGCCAAAGGAGGGACACTCGGGTCGAAGACATTCCAAATATCGCCGAGAAAGAGCAGCGCCAACCATGGTGATGTGAATGGAATAAAGCTTGTGAGAGGGGAGCCTCTGGGATCTTCACGACTCAAAATGAGGGGAAACGTTGCAAACATCAATGAAAATTATAACTTGGAATGTATAAGGTAAGAATCTTGGAAAATTGGCTAGCATAAACAATGAAATGGAACACATAAAGATTGATATTATCCTGGGCTGTAGTGAGCTGAATTGGCCATTTTGAATAAGAAAATATGTTTACTGTGCCAGAAATGGCATAATCAAGGGGAATGGGGTCATATTCATGGTCCAAAAGGACATTTCAAGGTCATGTCTTGAAGTACAGCAGTAATAGGATTATATCAATTTGTCTTCAGGAAAATCCAATTAAGGGCTGAGCCCTGGTGGCATAGTTCTTGTGTGTGGGACTGCAGCCCACAGGGCTGGTGGTTCAAATCCAGTAGCAGCTCTCCAGAGCAAGGCTGGGCCTCCCACTCCCCCCCCAGGGGGCAGTGATATCACAAAAAGAAAAAAGAAAAAAAGTCAATTAATAACTAGTATTCAAATTTACACACCAATCACAAAAGTTATCAATGAAGAAATTGATTCTATCAATGTCTTCTGTCAGAAATTAAAGAAGCAAACAAAATGCATTAATAACTTGAAATTGGAGTGCAAAAATTAGACAGTTGTTGGAAAATATGGTCTTGATAGAAATGAAGCTAGAGATCTAATGATTTCATTGTGTAAGACTAACAACTTGTTCACAGTAAATACTATTTTTCAACAAACAAACAGTGACAATACATGTGGACTTCTCCATATGGAACACATAGAAATCAAATAGACTACATCTGTGGGAAGGGCATAGAGAAGTTCAATATTAGCTGCAAAACCAGGCCAACTGTGGAGGAGATCATAAATTGTTCCAATGTAAGTTCAGTTTGAAGGTGAAGAAAATGAAAAGCCCACGAAATCCAAATAAGGCCTTGAGTCTATGCAACTAGAATTTCAAGAACATGTTTGCTGAATTGAGCACTAATGACAGAAGACTTGATGAACTGTGGGAGGACATCAAGAATATCAATCAGTAAGAAAACAAAAAGACATTAAAAAGCCAAAAGAAGATCAAAGTGGATGTCAGAAAATACTCTAAAACATTCTCTTAATCGTAGAGTAACTAAAGCAAATGGAAGAAAAGGTGAAAATAAAGCTGAATATAAAATTTCAAATGGCAGCTAGAGAATGGACTAGACTGGGATTTCATAATGAAATATGAAAAGATCTAGAGTTACAAAAAAAACGAAGAATGCAGTCAGCATGTCTTAAACTGAAAGAATGAAAGGAAAAATTCAAGCCTCAAGTTGAAATACTGAAAGATTTTATGGGTAGAACATTGAATGATACAGGAAGCATCAGAAGAAAATGGAGGGCATGCACAGTCACTGTACCAAAATAACTAGTCAGCATTCAAGCATTTCAAAAGATAGCATATGAAAACCTATGGTACCAAAGGAAGAAGGAAGAAGCATTAGCCAAAAACTAGACTCCAGGAATGGAAGTACCAATGGAAATGGTTCAATGAGCTAATGAAGCATAAGAGGCACTTACTTGTCTGTACCAGGTAATCTGGAAGACAGCTACTTGACCAATTGACTCGAAGAGATCCATATTTGTACCCATTCCAGAGAAAGGTGGCCCAATAGAATGCTCAAATTGTAAACAATTGATATCGCATGTAAGTAAATTTTCCTGAAGTACAGCAGTACATTGACAAGGAACTGCCTCATTCAGAAGAGGACCTGGCACAAGGGATATCATTACTGATGTCAGATGGACCTTGACTGAAAGTTGACAATATAAGAAAGATGTTTACTTGTGTTTTATTGACTATGCCAATGCAATCAACTGTGTGGGTGATGAGAACCTATGAGTAGCCTTGAGAAGAATAGGAATTCCAAGACCCTTCATTGTGCTCCTGCAAAACTTGGACATGAATCAAGTGCAGAGCAAGGGAATACTTCATGGTTTAAAATCAGGAAAAGAGTGTATGAGGTTTGTATCCTCTGACCATATTTATTCAATCTATATGCTGAGCAAATCACCAGAGAAACTGGTTTAATATGAAGAAGAATGTGGCATCAGGATTGGAGGAAGTCTTATGCACAACAAAACCTGTCAGAACTAACGATAACATCTAACAATAACAGCAGACTAAAGAGTGCTGCTTTCCCTCTGTGCCACCTCTATCACCCCAGAACCTTCGGTGAATATTATTCCTTGTCTGTATAGCTGTAGTCGTCATTTTATAAAGTGAAATCAGAGAACATTTGTCCCATTGTGATTGACTTACTTTGATCAGAGTAATGTTCTCTGAGTTCATCATGACCCAAGATATTTTGTGAACTCATCCTTTATGGCTGTGTAATATTCTACTGTATGTATGTATGTATGTATGTGTTAGTTATACAATCATTTGTCAGTTTGAAGATTAAGAATAAAGGGGTGGGTTCTAGTCTTTCAATCGGGTCATAACCAATGAGACTCCTGTGTGGATAGGAGAATTCTGGGAACTGCTGTATTTTCCTCCTTGGAGGCAGGAGACACTTTCTCTTTCTATTGGCTTCCTGTGAGACATCCCTGAGAAAAAGCCACATGGACCAACACTGATGTAGCCAGAACAATGGACCCAGAGAAGCCGCATGGAGACCCAGCACCGAGATGCCTCCAACGCCACTGGATCCAAAGACTTTCTACACACTGGCCTGTGATTGGCCTGCTTTCAGCACCATTGCTTGCTTTCATGAGTGTGAAGAGGACCTTATAGATTGGTATCAGACATATGGACTAACATCAGACTGATGGGCATGGACTCGACTGGGATGGGATGCTTTCTTAATGTACAGTTACCCAATACTCTGAATATTATACCTGAACCACTTGTAAGAAAATGATGAATGCTGGGAAGGACGAGCTGTTCTGGCCATGTGTCTCAGGGCATTTTTATGAAGAATAACATGATTCTTTTCATATATGCTAGAGAAACTCACAATCTCAAAATGTACACACAATAACTGCTCCCTCCATAAAGTCTTTTTTCTCTTGCCAGAGGAGAAGAAAACAAAATAAATTTCTTTCACTGTAGATATTTTAACATTTTGTTGAGAATTATACAGCAAAACATGTCAAATTCAAGAATTTCTATATGAACAATTGAGTGAAACGTATTACATTTCTTTGAAGTTCTGCAACCATACTCACTCTCCTTTTTAGAGTTGTTCTTCCCTTGTTAACAACTAAATTCCCCCTTTGTTTCCTATTTAATTATTATCAATCAACATCATACTGATAGATTTAATAAAAGAGCACAATGTTGAAGACAGGCATTCATTACTAATTAAATTATTGCTTGGTGTTAAGAATACCTCCGAATATTTACGGTGCAAGTTTTAAAGATTATCTCAGGGCAATAGTTTGAAAGGTTAATTTAGCCTCATTGACTCCAGAAAGTCTAGATTTAATGAAAATGTAAAATTCCTTTCTGCATTTCCCTCTCTTTGATCAAGATTTTCTAAGGAATCTTTGATCAGAAGGTTGGAAAATGGTAACTGGGTACCTAGTTCTTAGGGTAGCCTGGTAAAAATGACAATTGTTCATGGATGTAATTAGCCATATAGTCAATGTACTCTTACTCCAGGATAGAAATCTGTCAACCAAAGTGGCCATGACAGATTTATTGTGCAAATTAGGCCAACTGGAGCATGTGGAGGGAGTTTGATCATGTCACAACTTGATTGGAAAACAAGATCGATGAAGACAGCCAGCATCCCATATCTCTCTTGCTCCTTGGTTATCATGATGCTACCTTAGTTAGTTCTCTTTATCTGTGTGCTGTACTACCTGTGGGCCAAGCCATCCTGTGGATCATGTTACTACCTCCTGAGGCTCCTTTGAGACCTGCCTCATCACACTGCTGGTGAGTAAAACCCTTGAGCTTGAGGCTGGTGGATTCTGTCACTGCATCACTAGAGTTTAAGATTACATGGGCCTGTTTTACTAAGTTCCCATGCTACTGACTATTGCTGACTAGCCCTGCTGCCTGCTACCTGAAGGCAGACTCTGTTTGTCTTATCTGAGGAAAGACCCCACTGTCTGTTTTCCTTGACCTTGGACTCAGCAGCCTACGTGGGTTGTAGGACTTCCTGTATATTAACTGTTCCACAAAAGTGAGTTGAACTGAGCCCTCTGTGCTACTGTATGGACTAGTTAGCTGCTGCATTTCTTCTTGCTGTATAAACCTATTCATACATGTGTATGTACGTATGTATGTGTGTATATATACATAGATACATATATCCTGGTTTTGATTCTCCAGAGCAGTAGTTCTCAGTCTTCCTAATGCTGCGATCCCAAGTATTTTCATTGCTACTTCATAACTATAATTTTGCTGTTGTTATGAATCTGGTGACCCTGGTGAAAGAGTCATTTGACCCCTGAGGGGGTCACAACCAAGAGGTTGAGAACCACTGCCTAAACAGTGGCCCTACTTCAGCCAAACAACGTGAAAAATCCGTGACTCCTTCTACCCCCATCAGCAAAAACTGAGTTAAGAACCTTGACTTTTATCCTTGCCTAGAGACACTCCCCCCCCTCCCTGCCCACCGACTTCTATTTTGTTCTATGGTGACCTCTCAGTTCTGGATGTTTTATGTATGATTTTATTGGGAGCTTATACAACTCTTTTTTTTTTGCTCTTACAACTCTTATTGCAATCCATACAGATATTGTGTCAAGCACATTTGTACATTTATACTTTTGTTGCCATATATTTTTATATTCTTTATTGTAGTCTGGCTAAAAGATTGCAAAACAAATTGGTTTTTCATTCAACAATTTGAATACATTTTTGTTTCATGATATTGGGCGCAATTCCTCTAATGTGACAACTTATTTTCTTCACTTCCTCTTTTGTTTCTCTGTTTAAAATGGGCTTTCCTGTTTGGGGACAAATGCTGCCCTTTTGGCCTTGTAGAGACCAGCTACCTCTTCCATCTACTAAAATGCCCACATTTTGTCAGTACTCCTCACCGGCAGTAGCCCTGTCCCCATGGAGTTGATTCTGACTCATAAGACCCCGTAAAATACTGGGTGACTTCTGGTTCTCATGTGATCTCCCCAGGAGTAACGAGGGGCAAAAGAAGCTGGCACAATTTTTATGTGAGTAAAAAAATCTGTTTCAGATCCTCCAAAAAACTCATCTTTGCATTCAGGACAAAATTTACAAATACACACACACACACACACACACACACACACCCCAAAGATCATCAGGCTAACTACCAAATTCTGCTATGTATCTTTATTTCCTCTGCCTATAGGAATCCAGAAAGGGCTCAGACAGCTGTTTGGCTGGTAGCTGCCAAGTCACGGCTCACCCACCAGCCACTCTGCAGGAGAAAGAAGGGGCTTTCTGTGCCAGGAGAGAGTTACAGTCGTGGACACTCACCGGGGCAGTTCTGCTCCATCTTATACGACTGCTCTTGGTCAGAGTCAAATCCTTGGCAGTAAGTGAAAGTGAATGAAAGATGAATAAAACATAAAGCAACAAAAAATTCCTATGTTACGAATATTAAGAATATTGCTTCCAAATGCATAAACTAAAATTCTTTCCCATCGCTCCAGTGTGCTTCCAATGCACTTCATTTTAGTCTAACCGTGTAGCTTAGACAGGGAAACAGATTTTCACCATTAAGTAGTTTGGGGAGAACTTGGGATGGGGGTGGGGGGCAGTTTCTTTCAATTTGTCTTTCCCCTGAATGGAAACTATCACTCACACTCTGCTACATTCTAACCATCTTGATTAAGAAAATACTGTGTTGTTTAGTTCTACATTTCACCAGATGTTTTTATATTCTTCTTTGTAGTCTGCCTGAAAGATTTGCTTAAATTATCAGGAAAAAACACTATAGCTACAAAAGTGGCACTACGGTAAGCCTCCCATATAAATGGCAATCTCTGCTGTATGAAATTCTCTCGATTGTGCATGTTGACATGAAGGGGCTTCAAAGATGTCATGGAAAAATTCTATTTTTTTTACCGGGGGCCGAAGTAGAGGGAGGATGTTTCGAGAATGATGATAACAAATGTGCAAATGTGGTCTGCATGCAATTGATGTATGTGGGGCTGAGCCCCGGTGGCGTAGTGGTTGTGTGCGGGACTATGGCCCACAGAGTTGGTGGTTCAAATCCAGCAGCAGCTCTCCAAGAGCAAGGCTGGGCCTCCTACTCCCACCAGAGGGCAGTGATGACCCCCAAAAAAAACAAAAAAAAAGACAAAAAAACAATTGATGTATGTATTGATCATGATAAGAGTTGTGTGAGCCCCAAATAAAATGATTTATTTTTTTAATTATTACAATAGTAATCAATTATTTAAAAAAAAAAACAAAATAATGTGAGACTTGATTTGTGGCAGATGGGGGACTGGTTTTGCGAGCACGACTCTGCATCTGTTCACTGAGCCATATCAATGCACCAGTTTTTGGCAAAAACCAGTATTCTTCCCTTGTCCCACTGTGTCAGCCCGGGTAGGCTAGAGGAACAAATTTCATAGACCTGCATGTAGCTGTAAGGAAAGGGTTTATATACAAAAGGAATGTGACACTAAGAAGGCATCCCAATCCAGTCCAGTGCAAAGTCATACGTCTGATATTAACCCATATGCCTGTAGTCTATAAAGTCTCCTTCTGACTCACGAAGTCACAGATCAGTGGGTGCAGAATCCCAGCGCTGGCAGGAGTCTCCACATGGCTCCTCGCTTCCAGGGCTCAGGGTCCATCAACAGCAGAAATAACTCATCACTGGCAGAAGTCTCCATGTGGCCACCCCAGCTTCAAATATCCGGCTCAATCAGGGCAAAGCCGTGTGGTCTCTCTGCCGGCTTCTCCAGCTTCTCAGACGCTGCCATCTTGTCTGTGATTAATCATCTCTGAGATTAACTCCCAACAACTGGGGAAGATAGTGTCTCATCTTCACAAGGGAAATATCACAAGATATCCCAGAAGTCTCAGGAGAAAGCCATCCCCACACAGAGGCCTCATTGGCTACTCAATGGCTATCTCCAGATTAACAGGTTAGACTTCACCCCTACATTTCAATCATAAAATTAACATAAGTACATAACCGCCACACCCACGCACCTTACTCACCAGATCTCACTCCCTACAACTTCTTTTTGTTACTAAAAATGCACAGGGGCATGAAATAACAGTGATGTAATGATGTTGACGCAGTGGAGAAGAAAAGGAGGGAGGTACTATCAGCCATCCAAACAGATGAGTTTGAAATGTTTCCAAGAATGAAATCATAGATCTGACAAATGGTATTAAGTGTAACGGAGAGTACTCTGAATGTGATAAGGTTGTTTCATTAAAAAAAATTAAACACATAGCTTTGAAAAAAAAACCATTTCCCGTGAACTTTTCAAAGCTCCCCCTTATTCTTAGCCAACTCTAAAGTATATAAATGAGAATCTCCTAAAAGCAAAGCATTGTAAAAGTTATTTCATGCAGGCCCTAGTGGATAAGATTCCACTGCATTCCTTCAATTCGTGGGAAATGTATTGAGAGCAGCTTCATGCCCTTTATGCTACAGGGCTCCTCCCAGTGAAATGAGAGTCGAGGATGAGCCCACAGAGCATGAGTGAAAATCTGCAACTACTCTTTGATACTGTGCTTCCTCATATGTGAGAATGAAATTCAGATAAAAATCATACTATTTTTGGAGGCACATTGGTCTTTTCCCATTAGTGTACTCCTGTCTAACAGCAATTGTTTATTTTTAAGTGAAAGTTTTTGTATAATACTCCTCGGGAGCAGGAAAATTCTATATACTTCATTGTCCAATAAATGTTACCCAATAGAATCCTCACACCTAGAAAAACAGGCTTGGTGGAGTAGTGAGTCATGTGTCGGACTATTAGCCACAAAGTCAGTAGCCCAAACCCCCCAGCGGTTCCACTGGAAAAAGATGAAGCTTCCTGCTTCCCTAAACATGTATAGCCTCGGCAAGGACATTTCTGCTGTGACATATGCTGAGGAGCTATGAGTCAGACAAGACAGGGTGACAATGAGTTTGAGTTTCAGTAGGAGCCAGAAATTCTTGATTTCAAGAGTTACATCTCTTAGAAGCTTTGATCACGCCAGAGCATTTCCACAGACGCATAAAGCCAAATTTTCTTGATAATATCAACACTTCAGTCTGAATTAGCACCTTCCTTCCTCTTCAAAAACATATTGTTCTATGAGCCAAAAGACTATTTTCAAAAAACATGTTTCCTATTTGGATCAAAGTAACAGTATATATGCTCTTATCTCTAAACACACCTGGAGAAAGGTGCATAACACATGGATAGATTAACAAATAATTAAACATTAAAAACCCATTCCAGGAGCCCTGGTGAGGCACTTGGCTGCTAACGATGAGGTCGGCGGTTCAAACCCTTCTCCTGCTCCATGGGAGAAAGCGCAGCAGCTTGCTTCCATAAAGAGTACCTATCGCCTATGGAGCTGCAGGGTCGATCTTTGGTTAGGAGCCAAGTCTTAACTGTTGTGGACTGATTTCAGATAATGATTACCACCTTGAAACCCCTGTGGGCGTGGCTCTCCACTGCCTTATCCCATCACTACCAGCCTAAGAGTCAGAAGTGGCTCAATAGCAGTTTGGGTGTTGGTCTTTTGGTGGGGTGTTTTTTTTTTTATTGGGGGGCGGGGGATGCAGTTGTTTTTAATCATTCTTAAACACTTTATTGTGAAAGCCATCGGGATTTCAACTGAATTTAAAAACATTTTCCATATTACTTAATGGCAAAGTCTTATACTGTTATATACATGATATAGCAGTGTTACTATGTATCCATGATGTTTAGGAAATCCACCCTGGTTTTAAGCTAGGAACCTTCCAACACCATTCATCGAGTTGAGTGACTGTGAATAAGTGTATTTTCTTTATTCAAAAAAATATCTGTCAGAAAGTCACAATTAGTTATTTATCAAAGCAAAACCTAGTTACATGCCTTACAGAGTCCTATGAAAAAATGATTCACGGGACTGAGCCCCGATGGCATAGTGGTTGTGTGTGGGACTGTGGCCCACTGGGTTGGCAGTTCAAATCCAGCACCAGCTCTCCAGGAGCAAGGCTGGGCCTCCTATTCCCACCAGAGGGCAGTGATGCCCACAAAAAATAAAATAAAATAATTCACTTTTCCTAATCCCTGATGGCTGTGCCTTTGTGACTTCCCAATGCAATTTTCCATGGTACGACAAAGTGTCCGGTGCTGCACGGTCTGCTGGGCATTCAGAAACAGTTTGCACCCTGCTCAACCTGAATGTTCCTATTTCAGACATACCCAGGGAACACACTGCTGTCTTCAATAAGAAATATTTCTGAGGGTCCTTTTCCCTCACCACACCCAAAAGTTATGAGGTTTGTTGTCTTTATAAGAAAAGCAGACTGCGGGGCTGAGCCCCGGTGGTGTAAGTGATTGGGTGCAGGACTGTGGCTCATGGGCTTGGCGGTTCAAATCCAGCGACGGCTCTCAGGAGCGGCACTGGCTAGCGCCCACGATCACCACAGGCAGTGATGCCTGCCGCCCCCCCCCCAAAAAAAAGAGTTGTACGAAGAAAAGCAGACTGCTAGTAGTGCATCTACACATGTTTCCGAACTGTGGCTGGGGTGGAATTTGTTTTTGCCTCTGGCGCAAGCTGTGCTAGTGCCTCTCATTTAAATGATGTACTGTACTGATGTTCACACGCCTTTGTTTGGGGTTTGTTTGTTTGTTTGTTTCTTTTCTTTTTGAAGGGTGAACATGTCAAGCTTTTTTAAGGTGATTGTATCCATTTACAGGCCATTCCTGTTGTTCTATATTCTCGCCAAAGTTGGTGTCTTAACTTGGGGATGGTGTAAGAGTGTCTCAATGTGGACCTCATTTGCATCTCCTTGGTTGCTGAGTGTAGTCACCCTTTTATATGTTAGTTGGGCATTTATATTTATTTTTTCTTCAAAAGCTTTAAAAAATTATTGTTGATTTATAGGAGACCTTTATGTATTTTAAATGTTACCCATACCAATGATCACATAAAAAAGTCTGGTGATAAACTCTTGCACTCTGTGATTCATCTTTGTACTTTCTTTGTGGTGCTCTTTAATGAACAGAAGGTCTTAATTTCAGTATAGTCCAAGTTACTAACCGTTTTCTTTTTAACTATGATTCTTTTTAAAAAAACTGTGTTTGAGATATAATTTAACATATCGAACAATGTCACAGTTCACTCATGTTAAGGAAGGCTGTGCATTCATCACCAGAATCAACTTTGAAACATTTTCTTCCTTGTTGTGTCCATTGTGGTGGACCCTGACTTCCCTCCCACTTCCCCTTCCGTGGCCCAAGGTAATTATTAATCCTGCTGCTATCGTCAGAGATCCACTTACTTGTACTTCATGTTTTGTTGAACTCCTCTCTATCTCAGAAATAAAAGTTTCCCAGAACCTTTTCATTTCTTATATTTTAAGTTCTTTATCTGTCTGGAATTGATCCAGAGGTGGACTCACTATGGTTCTTTGATGATATTTTCATTTGTGTGTGTGTGTGTGTCTATGACATCTGAGTTTTTAAAACTTACTCTAAAGAGAAAATCTCAAGAAAATTTATTTCTGTAAAGTAAGTTTCGTATAATGGAAGAAGCATCGCACAAAGAGAAGGAGATCCAAATCCCAATTTGTCTGTGTTAAATGTTTCTTTCATACGGGGCAAACAGTAACTTCCCTTGGAAATAAGAACCAGTGACTTGAGAATTCTATAGCTCTCTCAGCTAAGGACTCGGAACTCTCTGGGAGAGTAGAAGTGCATTAACTGAATGAGAAACTAACCAGATGCAAGCCTAGCTGAGAAGGGACAACATCAAATAACCCAGGCACACAGGTATTTACAAATATCTGTCAATTGGAACATTGATATTTTGAAGATTAAAAGAAGGATAAATGTTACCTAAAAGAGAATCTTAATTCCAGACCAAAGTGTAGTAGTGAATTTATCATCATCATCAAAAACAAAAACAAACATCACTGCCATTGAGTCAATACCCACTCCTCGTGACCGTCCAGGACAGAGTAGAACTGCCCCTGTAGATCTCTGAGACTGTAATTCTTTTTTTGGGGGGGAGGGGGGCATCCCTGCCCTCTGGTGGTGGGAGTGGCAGGCCCAGCCTTTGCTCCTGTGGAGCTGGACTTGAACCTCTATCCCAGTGGGCCGCAGTCACGTGCATAACTGCTACACCACCAGGGCTTAGCCCAACTCTAACTCTTTATAGAAGTAGAGAGCCTCATTTTTCTTATGTTCTTCCACAAACATAATTGAGTTAGAAAACCATTTTCAGTTTCTTACCATGAGTAAGGCTTCATACAAAGATTCATCAGAGGAATGTCACGGTTGAATGGTTTTCCTTTCTAACAATTACACAGTTGTGCACAGGAAACCACCAACCACTAATCCATATTTAATTAAATCTGCTCTCTCAAGGACCTATACATCATTTTCATGGGCAGTGGTCTGCTGTGAACTTCAGTATCTCAGGAAGTAGATGCTGATCTAGATCATCTATTTTGGTTTTAAGAATTAAATGGCCAAAAAAAGGGAAGAAGAATTAAATAGCTTTTTTAATTTGAGAGAAAAATATTATTCAGTACTTCTCAGACTTTTCTGGAGAAACACTCCATTGAAATGTTTTAATCTTCTTTTTCCTTGATCTATCATATTAATCTTTTCAACCAACAAAATTTTGGCTACATTAATCTCTTTGTTACTTTTAGCATTTAATTTCTTTTCTCCTTTTTTTTTGAGTTTTCTTAGCATTTAAAAACTTTCCCACGTTTAATATTCATTTGTATTTTTCTTGATTCCTCAAATATGTGTTTTAAAGTTCAAAATGTCCTGTCCATCACTGTTTTTTTGTTTTGTTTTGTTTTTTGGGTATCACTGCCCTCTGGTGGGAGTGGGAGCTCCTCAGCCTTGCTGCTGCTGGATTGGAACCGCCAAACCAGTGGGCCGCAGTCCCGCACTCAACCACTATGCCACCAGGGCTCAGCCATCACTGTTTTTATAGGAAATATTTTCATTATCACAATTTTTGCATTTGTATTATGGCTGTATTAGGCTGGACCCTCTCTTTAGAAAGAAAATAGCCCTTATATAGGGATTTTTTTTTTAAAAAAATAGGGCTATATATGTATATATACATTTTCAAAAAATAGTTGACACCATTTTTTAACTGGTTAAGCATCATTGTAAGTCCGGGTCAGCTCAGGTTTATGTGTCAGACACTAACAGTAGATAGGGGGCCCTTGGGTAATGCAAACAGTCACGGTGCTTGGCTACCAACAGAAAGGCTAGCGGTTCAAGTCGACACCGAGCTGTCTGAGAAGAGCCTGGAGATTTCAGTCATGGAAAGCCCAGTAGAGCACAGGACTAGTCTGACACACATGGAGTTGCCCTGAGCAGAAATTGACTGGAGGGCAATTGCTGGTGGTAAACAATAGGGTACAAAATGGTACCAACTTTTATTCCCTTAATCAAATTGAATATGCTGCAAAATGCAGGGTACTTTAATTTTATTCAAGGCTCTTTTACTTCCACCAGATTACTCAAGAATTCTGAACTCCTAGGTCTCAGAAAACAGGGAGAAGCTCTTTGTGACCAGTTTGGGACATATATAAACACAAGCAGACTTGACTTTTTGCCTACAGCAAGGGAGCTCTTGTCTGATACCCTCAAAGCCCTAACTCTTCCTATAGTGGGGGAGCTGTTTGGAGATAAAGCTACAGGGCAGCCTGGAGCAGGCATAAATAGAGAATAAGCTACTTCTTCACACAAGGAGGGGGGATGGGTGGTGCTCTAGCCCCACTTGGCAAAGCTAGCCACCACCACCCCCACCACCCCCATTCTAAGGCAAAACTAACCCCCCTCTGCATACTCTAATCCCCTAGTCTGAAGGAACCCCCAGCCCACAGCCACTCGCAGGTTTTTTCTTTTCTATTTTTACTTCTTTTGTTAACAGACAGCACATCCCTGTCCCATTAACAAGATTAGCCTAAGAATACAGGGAAGGGAGTCCAAGCATGAGATAAAGACTAAAAGTCTCAAAACTAAAGAAACTATCTTCAGACCTCCTGGATAGACCTAGAAATTCAGCTATCCAATGACACTAGCCTGTTAGTCAGCACCCCAAGCCACTCAGATAAGCAACCTGCCCTCTGATTAAGCTAATGCTTCATTCATTCCTCCTAGCTAAAGTAACCAGATTTTAAGTGGGACACTGTTGATGGGGGGGAGGGGGGAGGGCGCACGGAGCGGGGGGGATTGTGTTCTTGATTAAAATGTTCTATATGGAGCAACAAAAATTTTCATAGAATGAAAAAATAGTATTGTAATATATTTATTTTAATTTTAAATCGCCATGGGACAAATATTTAAAAGCGGGACATCTGGTCACCTTATGACCCCCTTGGTACATGGCAGTTGAGATCCCAGTCTCCTACCCCATTATCCCTTCTGACTTGATCCACCAGAGGTCTGTTCCTTTAAGATAGTTAACCTAAATAATAAGAATACAGGACTCTGTCATACCAAAATTATTCCCCCAGCCTTAATCTTAACACTACCCTGACATCCTGAAAGACCACAGGGACTAAAACAACATATTACCAGATACAGCCCCCAATTGCTCAAAAGATTGCACTATAGAGTCTTGATTTATCCTCAAGAGAAAAGACCCCACGTGTGGTGGGCATGTATACAATATGTCAATTTTATGATTGAGATGTAGGGTTGGAGTCTAGCCTGTTAATCTGGAGATAGCCATTGAGTAGTCAATGAGGCCTCCGTGTGGACATGGCTTTCTCCTGAGACTTTTGGGAAATCTCGCGATATTTCGCTTATGGAGATGAGAGACCATCCTCCCCAGTTGTTGGAGTCAGTCTCAGAGACATCAAACGACGAACAAGACAAGATGGCAGCATCCAATGAGCTGGACGAGCTGGAGGAGAAGCCACACGGCCTTACCCTGATGGAACCAGACCTCTGAAGCTGAAGAAGCCATGTGGAGGCCCCTGCTAGCGCTGAGTTGCTCCAACCACCACTGGATGCTGCTGATGGACCCTGAGCCCTGGAGGTGAGGAGCCACGGAGACACCCCTGCCAGCACCAGGATTCTGCACCCACAGGCCTGTGACTTCATGAGTCAGAAGGAGACTTTATAGACTGGTATCGGGCATATGGGTTAATATCGGACTTATGATCTTGAACTGCACTGGGTTGGGATGCTTTCTCAATGTCCCATTCCTCTTGTATATAAACCGCAACATTATATCCATATGTGTGTCTATGAATTTGTTTCTCTAGGTGTTCTTTTCTTGGTATTGTTGTTCTGTGGTCTATCATTCCTATAGCTTCTATCATTTTTTCCCCTTCAGTTTTAGAACATTTTTTCATTATTTTTTTAAAAAATCATTTTATTGGGGGTTCTTACAGCTCTTACAACAATTAAAACATCAATTGTATCAAGCACATTTATACATTTGTTGCCATCATCATTTCTAAAACATTTCTTTCTACTTGAACCCTTGGTATCAGCTACTCTTTTTTTCCCTCCCCCCACCACCCACTACCCTCATGAATCCTTGATAATTTATGAAAAAAAAAATTTCATATCCTACACCATCTGCTTTCTCCCTTCACCCACATTTCTGTTGTTCATTTCTGGGGGAAGGGGTGGTTACATGGTAATCATTGCTATTGGTTCCCCCTTTCTGTCCCTTTTCCCCCAACCTTCTCCCTACCCTCATGGTATCACTACTCCCATTATTGTTCCTGAAGGTTTTATCTGTCCTGGATAAACCATGTGTCAAGAGCTCTTATTTGTACCAGTGTACATGTTGTGGTCTAGTTTTGTAAAGTAGAACTGGGGTCATGATAGTGACAGAGGGATGGGGGTGGGATGGGGAGAATTAAAGAATTAGAGGAATGTTGTGTGTTTCTTTGGTGTTATAGTACACCCTGGCTGGGTCATCCCTCCTTGGTGACCCTTCTGCGAGGCTATTGTTTATGTCTCCACAGGAAAGGGAGAAAGGGAACAGAACTCAACATACCAGCATGAAGCAGAAAACTGAAAGAGAGGTCTGCGGACCCAGCCTCTACCCCAGTTATGGCCTCCTCCCTCCCAAGGAGAATGCACTACAGAGGGTAGCACTGAAGATACTGTCTGGGCAGAGTGGCAGATAGGTCACAGACCACGTGGAAAGAGAGGGAAAGAGAGAAAGAACTACTTCCTGGCTGACCAAACTTTGAGGTCAATATTCTCACTTGGAAAAGCCAATGCACAGAGAGGACATAAGGTCGGCCTCACCAGGGGACACGACATCCCCTTACTGACATACAGCGCTCTGGAGGCCAGCACCAGGGACATGGTGTGGGAATTGTGCCCGGTCTGATTGCCCCCACCCCGTCACCACACACTAGGGCAGAGCAACGAGGGAGCACAACAGAGCAGCAAGGGGAGCAAAGCAACAAAGTCCCACAGAAATTCTGAAAATAGACTTTGGTCTCGGGAGCGGTGGGGGGTGGGGGTAAAGGGCAGGCCTTGGCACTACATCAGACCCAATCAGAAGACACTCATAAGGGTCAGCAGACAGACCTGGAACTATTCAAAAGTGATTTTGTTTTGTCTTGTTTTTCCTTATTCATGTCTTTGTATACAATAGACAGGATAAGCAATCCTGAGGAGAAACCAATGGGACCGATAGTTCTGGGGGGACCTGGGAGTGGAGGGTGGGAAAGGGAGGGGGGATTCAACAGACTCTGGTACAAGGGCACACAAGAAATCTAAAATTGATGGCAAGGAGGGTATAGAATGCCTGGTGGGGTTTTGTCAAGTGCAATGGAGCTGAGAGAATCCGTGGGTTGGCTGTCCCACAGGTAGTTTAGCTCCCAAGTTAAGGCAGAGAACGAGCTAACGCAGCCACACGCTGGCCTGATCACCAGAGATCAAGAAAGAGAGGGGCAAGCTTTGCCAAGCCATTTTATCCCTGCCCTCCAATCAAACTGCGACCTTATTAATCCCACATGTTCCTATTGATCAGGTCGGTTCAATTAACCCACCTCTCACAAGTCTCATCCTCATAACGCCAAAAGCTGGCCGTTCTTTTACAATGTTGTCTTCTTTTTTTAAATCTTAAATATCATTACCTATTCCTCCATCATTGCAAAACAAGGCATTTTTTAGTCTAATTTCCTTTCTTTTAATCTACCGATTAACACTAGCTGATCCCTCCTTTTCTGCTTTCTTGTTGCTTTCTTTCTCCCTCTAACTACTGCTCTTCCACTTTTTTATTCCCCCCCTAGCACATAATCTAACACTCTCTCCCGGATATAGAGTGTCTACCACCACCTCCTACACCTCTCTCCTACTCTGCCCTACAAATCACGTCTGAGGTGTCTTAGAAGAGCAGGACACACACACACAGAAGAGGGAGGTATAATGTCATGTGAGGATACCAAAAACAAGGAGCAAGACTCACCAAAGGAAGGGACCTGGATAGTCAGGACTCAGACACGAACTTTCAGCCTCAAGAACAGTGAGAAAATATCTATTCTTGTGTGTGTTGGGGTGGGGGGGGCATCACTGCCCTGGTGGGAGTAGGAAGCCCAGTCTTGCTCCTGGAGAGCTGCTGCTGGATCTGAACCATCAACCCTGTGGGCTGCAGTCCTGCACACAACCACTACACCACCAGCCGAAAATATCTATTCTTTGAAGCCACTCACTCATGCTACTTTTTTGTTATGGCAGCACTAATAAACTAAAACAATAGGAGAACTGAATTAGAAATATGAGTAGCAGAAATTGATATCAAATATATTTATTTGAAAAGAGATACAAGGAAGAAATACAGGGAGATTTACTTATGAAAGAAAATCATGCTTCTGAGAAACAATGTACAGAGCTATGCAGTTGCATCAAGTCATGAAATATATCTTTGGTGATTTGCATAATGATATTGAAACAGTAATGTTCTGTAAAGATGAATCCTAAACTCAGGACACATAGTTATCTCTTATTCCTGAATCTCAAAATATAAAGCAAATGATAATCTATTATTCAAAGATACCCAAGGTTAACAATATAATAAATTATATTCCAGTCTCTTTTGTCTATTTTACATAATGTAATCATATTATATATTCGACTTTTGATTACTTGTGTAGGATTTATGCATTTTATGGATTGTTTACTGAACATTTTTATCACCTTTTAAATTTTTTTCATCATAACCTGAGGCCTTAGCATTTGCCAAGAAATAGAAATGAATTTAATGTATGGACAGTGACTAGGCTTCAAAAATTCTAATGTCTTCTATAAGCAATACTATAAAGAATTCATTTCTTCATTCATTTATAATAGTTACTATATTCAAGACACTGTGCTAGAAACAGTGAGAATGAGAAATAAAAATAATTTTTTTTCTGGACTAGTGATGGATTGGATTCTAATGTCTTCTATAAGCAATACTATAAAGAATTTATTTCTTCATTCATTTATGATAGTTACTATATTCAAGGCACTGTGCTAGAAACAGTGAGAATGAGAAATAAAAATAATAATTTTTTTCTGGACTAGTAATGGATTGGATGAATTATAAATTTGTGGTCTTTGTTTATGTTTATTGATAGAACTATTTGTCAGCAGCATAGAGAGATGGAGAAATGAATACAAAGTCTTTGTAATGATATTTGCCCTTTAAAATGTCTATTATTGCTGTGTTGATTGAAATGGCAATGAAAAGAAATATCAGATGTAGTACTAATTCAAAGATTAATGAGAAAGAATTTTTAGTGTAATATGATAAATAATGCCTAACACTCATTCCAGAGAGGATCATATTTGTTTCAAACTGAATGGTGACTGCACTTGGGGAATTCACTCCAATTCCAAAGTATCTGGCCAATGTATGTGCTCTCAAAACTAGTCACTACTTTAATCAACAGTTTTGTTATTCGGCATGATAGTCAAACCATGTGGTTGGTTTTAGGAAGCTTAAATTCCATAGTAGGATGTTCTTCTAAATTTCTTTTTTTGGGGGGGAGGGGAGGCATAAATTTCTAAATATTTTACTTGAAAAGTCATATGAATTGTTAACAAGTTATTCCTGTTGCATAAGCAATCTGGATAAAGAAAATAATGAGTTAGGATAACCAATTATTTTCAGTTTTCCCTTCAACGTCTATTGCTTTTTAATTGATCTTATAGTGAATATACTCAAGTACAAATTGACTCAAATATCAGCAGAAGCACCGAATTTACACAAAGCTGTATTAAAAAATATGCTGACAAATTCAGCTTATACATGAGTATATATAGTAATTATAAACATTTTTAAGCAGGAAATTCAATGCACTGAAAAATATAATGTGTTCCAAGTTGTGATATTAGTTGTTAACCACTGGGTTTGATAATATATGTCAGCAGCATGTATTTCTTTTAAAATAACTTTATTTAAATATATACATACATTATATATAGTTACATGTATATAAAGAACAGGTGAAATAATTTCTCAGGAAACATCCTTGTGAGTGACAAATTATTATCTGGCCTAGAACCAGTTACACCGTTGGTTAGATTAGTGACATTAAGAGAAAAATTGTCTTGCAGTGCATCGGATAAATCTGCTGCACAAAACCTCTTTAAAGTGTTGAAAAACAAGGATGTTACTTTGAGGACTAAGTACCTGACTCAAGATATGATATTTTCAATATCCCAGAAAGGTTCAGAAGTACATACACAATGTGTTAGCAAGGGTTCTTTAGAGAAACAAAATCAGAGCACTAATAATTATATATATAATTAGACATACATATAAGAAATAAACAATTAATCTAAAAATCAGTACAGATGGTGCAGTGCAGGTCACTTCCATGATACAGCTAATACACTGACAGTCCTTCAAGTCTTGAGGGCCTCTGTGTAGTCCTCTGGAGAGCAATTTAGGCTGTCTGGCCACAGGCACCAAACAGCAAGGCAAGTCACCAACAGTCAGCCATTGACAGTCCCCCAAATCCAGAGATATATATTCCAGGAACGTGGCAAAGCAGGGCTTAAAGGAACCTCAAATTACAGTGACACACGGGTCAGGTGTCCCACAGGGAGTGTGGCTTGCAAAATGGAGGCACAGAACAAGCAAGGCACCTGCACGCTGGTCCGAAGATCCAAGAGCAAGAGGCAAGCTGAGGTTCGCTGGCCACTTATCTCTCCCTCCTTCAACCAAATCCCACAAGTGTTCATGGGCCCTGTCGGCACAACAAACCTACCTACCACTATCCACCCCTTAACAACTTCACACCTGTACACAATCCTTTAGCCATATATAATTTTCAGACATTAATGAAATCACAATTATAATTAACATCAAAAATCTAGCATACATGTAAATGAAAACACACTGAATCCAATTGTATCTGATATATATGAACAAAAGAAAGATATTCAATAAAGCTGGACTAGAAGAGGTACAATGATACAGATGGGAGCTGGAAATAGGAAGAACCCAGGACAGATGAACCCCTCAGAACCAGGAGTGAGAGTGAAGTTACTGGACGGGTGGAGGGAAGATGGGTTAGAGAGGGGAAGTCAATTACAAGAATCTACACACAACCTCCTATCTGGAGGATGGACATCGGAGGAGTTGGCAAGGGGAGATATCAGGCAGTGTAAAATATGAAAAAATAATAATTTATAAAGCATTGAGGGTTGGTGGGGAAATTTGTGAATGGGAAGGAGGGGAAAGGATGAAAAAGCTGATGTCAAGGGCTCAAGTGGAAAAGCAGATATTTGGAGAATGATGATGGCAGCAGACATGCAAAGGTGCTTGGCACAGTATATGTATGTATGGTGATAAGCGATATATGAGCCCTCAAATATTTTTTTAAAAAAGAAAATACACTAACAATTACAAATCTCACTTTTGCAATTGCTCACATGGTCATAACTGACAGGTAGAACTACCTTCTTCTACCACTTATTCTGTATTACCTTTGCCCTCAGCAAGCACTTCAGTGTTTTTTTGCCTAGTTGGGTCATCCAGATCTTCATCCCAGAGGAGTCTGGGTCATTAGATGTTCTGTCAGGATTGGGTTGCTGTAGCTTACCATTTAATCACAGGTCATGGTAGCATTAAGAGTTGACCTATGGAATCTCCTGGATTTCAGACATATTCTTCTTTGCCTCCATTATGTAGCACTAGTCCAATTTCCTCTTGGTAATCCGGATCAATCATACCACTCAGTACAGTGACACCCTTTCTGATCTGATGATCCAAAGGCATGAAAAGTCCAAATTGGCCAGGAGGACATTCTCAGCTGCCAATTCAGTAGAACCCATGCTGTGTTTCCAGGTGGAGTTCCTTCCTTTGGGACCAGGACCTCTAGGCCTGAAGCACATAGGGTGCTAGGACAGGAAGCAAAAATACAGCAAGTGGTGGGCTGAGCCCCAGTGGCTTAGTGGTTATGCGCGGGACTGCGGCCCACTGGGACGGAGGTTCAATTCCAGCAGTGGGGCTAGGCCTCCTACTCCCACCACCGGAGAGCAGTGATGCCCCCCCCCAAAAAAAATACAGCAAGTGGGTCACTAGGAATAACAGTAAGTAGTGCCACTTCAGCTTCCCCCTTGGTTTCTGGACCCATGAATTCTGGCTGTTGGAGACACAGCACCATATATTGGCCGCTGGTTTACAGCATATACTGCTTCCTGGAGAGCATTGCCCCAGCCCCGCAAGTTGCTGGCACCATAATTGTCTTTAGGAGCCCATTCCATTGTTCTATCAAGCAAGCTGCTTTAGGATGATGAGGTACATGATACAGCCAGTGAATTCCATGGGCATGGGCGTATTGTCACACTGGATTTACTGTGAAGTGAGTTCCTTGATCTGAAGCAGTGCGGTGTGGGATAAGGCATTCTGTAAGTCCAGAATGGTAGTTTGAGCAGAAGCATTGCATGCAGGGAAGGCAAATCCATATTCAGAGTAGGTGTCTATTCTAGTCAGAACAAAACGCTGCCCCTCCATGATGGGAGTGGTCCTATATAATCAACCTGCCACCAAGTTGCCAGAAAAAATGGTCCCATATCTTGGACTGAATGTTGGTTTCTGCTGCTGGCAGATGGGGCACACAGCAATGGCAGTGGCTAAGTCACCCTTGGTGAGTGGGAGTCCATGTTGTTGCACCCATGCATAACCTCTATCCCTGCCACCATGTGAATTGTTCATCTGCTCATTGGGCATCAGCAGGAATGCCAGAGAAAATAGGAAGGCTAGTTTCCACAGTGCCTGTCATCTTATCCACTTGATTGCTAAATTTCTCTTCAGAGGTAACCCTTTGGTAAGCGTTCACATGAAACATGATTACCTTTATGTTCTTGGCACATTCAGAGAGATCCATTCACATACCTCTTCCCCACACCTCCTTGTCACCAATTTTCCAATCATATTCCTTCCAATTCCCTGACCATCCAGCCAAGCCATAAGCCACAGCACATGAATCAGTATATAGTCTGATCATTTTTCCTTGCAGCAAATGAAACAGTCAGGTGCACTGCTAAAAGTTCTGCCCATTGGTGTGGTCTGCGGTAGTTACATAATCTGGTGTCAGTTTGGGATCTGAGAGGATTGAGTGAAAGGGTAGAATCTAGTCTGTCAATCCAGTCACAGCCAATAGACCTGGAGAGGCCACTTGGGGACCCCTGCTAGCTCTGAGATGCTTACTGGATTCAGATGACTTTGTACCCGCTGGCCAGTGATCATCCGGCATTCAGCATCATTGCATGTGTTTCGTGAGTCTGAAGAGGACTTTCTAGATTGGTATTGGACATATGGGCTAATATCAGACTTATGGACTTGATCTGGACTGAGCTATAATGCTTTCTCAATATTCAATTGCTCTTGCATATAAACCTCTCCCTTATATTCATGAGTGCCTCCATGAATTTTTTTTCTCTAATCTACCCAGAGTAAGACTAAGACACAATATGTTCGGTACTGAGTACTTTCCTCTTTTTTGCTGACCCTCCAACATGACAACCTTCTCCAGAAACTCACCATCCTTGTCTATAGGGAGCATCTTGGTTGTACTTCTTCCAAGACAGATCTGTTTGTTCTTTTGACAGTCCATGGTACTTGCAATATTCTTTGCTAGCATCATAATTCAAATTCACCAATTCATTATAACTTTAGTTATTGATATATATATTTGAGTAATAGTCGTAGAGCCTAGATTTCCTTGTACTCAGAGAGAAATTATTCTATCATAGGTAGCACTGTACTTCAAGATGTATCTTGAAATATCCTTTTTGGTGATCAAGTTTAAGTCTTTGCTCTTGAATTGTTGATCCTGGCATAGTGGACCGTATCATTATTCAAAATGGCCAGTATCAATCCATTTCAGCTCACTAGGGTTTAACATATTAATCTTGATTCAGTCCATTTCATTTTTGGCATTTCCTCTAGATTTATACTTCATATAGTCCATGTTCCAACTGCTAATAGATGTTTGCAGCTGTTTCTTCTCATTTTGTGTTGTGCCTCCTCAGCAAGTGAAGGTCCAGAGGACTTTACTCTGTCAATGTCATTAGGGTCAACTCTACTTTGAGAAGAGAGTTCTTTCTCAGTCATGTTTTGAGTGTCGTCCCACTGAGGGGCTCCTCTCCAGCTTTCACTATTTTACCAACCTTGCAGCCCACATAGGATAACTATATCAGATCACAAAATGAAAGGTGATTATGTATTATTGAGAATCAGGGTCAAGTTATGTTGATACTTATTTGGGCAGTGGGGCACAATTCAATTCATAAAATATGTTTGCTGACATTTTTAATGTCCTCTTTGTGAAAATGTCTACTCAAACTCTCTGTCCATATTATGATTGGGCTATATTCTTTTGGTCTCTGAATGTAGTTCAGTTGTTGATGTCTCATATATATGAAGGAACGTGCTTCAAAGAATTTGTGGGAAAATTCTTTATCTTTTAATTCTATCTTTAATGAATTATTTGAAGCCCTCTCATATATTGGCTATTAGAGTCTTGTTGGATTATGATTTCTGAAGTTGGTAGCTTTTGTTTTTATGTAAAATCTTTTAATAAGAGTTTTTTCTTTTATTTTCTTTGTATTATATTAGATAATTCATTGTTAAAAACTAGACCTGCATTTTTTATAGGCGTTTAATGCTTTTAGTTTTCTCATTTGTTTTTGTGTATGGTCTAAGGCATGGCTCCAATTTCATTTTTCTGTATGTGGAAATATGATTCCTCTGACATCATTAATTGACAAGATTCTTCTTTCCCCTATGAATAGACTTATCCTCCTTTTCAAAATCATAGTTGACCACAGATATGTGGGTTTATTTCTGGACTCTCAATTCTATATTGGTTTATATGCCTATTGTTATAGCAATCTCAGGATATTTTGATTATTATAAGTTGCTATATGTTTTAAAATCAAGTGAGTTCTTCTCTTTCAACATTTCTTTAGCTATGCAAGACTTCTTGCCATTCCACATAAAGATGAGGATTACATTTTTCATTTCTGTAAAGAAAATTGTTGTAATTTTAATCTGCTGGAATTTTGTTGAATATCTAGATTACTTTGGGCAATACTGACATCTAACAATATTAAGTTTTTAATCCATGAACACAGCACATCTTTTTATTTATTTCAGTCTCCTTCAACCCCAGTGGCCTACAAAAAGACTTTCCCTCCAGTTTTTCTTCCCCAAATATATGTCAGACATAGGACACTGCTTGCAGCTAATGACAACTGATTGTCAAGTTATCTCCCTGAAGGCATCAGGCAACCAGTGCAAGCAAGCAGACCCTTTGGTCCATCCCACTGTAGGTGGGGCTCACTCCCTGCTGTTAGGGAAAGTGGATTGAAGGGCTCTTGAAGGGCTCAGTATAAATCAAGTCTCCAGATGAAGAACAATCAAGGTTAGGCCACCATCATGAATCTAGGATTTTCCCATCTTGTCACATGTCTACTCTTAATCCCTCCTCTTCCTCTAGCATGTACACCCCTAAAGCATCCCCCTCTCTCTATTGTATTACCTATAGTACAATCTCTTCCTGTGATGTATGTCTTTACCCATAATTAGGGGGCTTGTAGCCTCCCAAAAGATATACAAGCCTTGGTTAGAAATAGATTTCTCTCTTCTGTCTTCTCTGCTCGTGCTATGCATGGCCCTAGCTGGTGAAATCATATCTGTCCAAAAGGTGAGCATGCTATCATGAAATGTGTCTGACTTCTTTATTTTATGCTCTCTTCTATCTCTCTTATTCTCTATGACTTTAATATAATCTTTATTTATTTTAACTGTACAATTGTGCTTACTGGATAGCTAGTTCCCCCTATAACTCCCCTTCAGCAGTTTATGTAACTTTTACTTTATAAGTTCTTCACATCCTTGGTTAAATTTACTACGATTCTTGTGTTTTTTAAGCATCTTTTTTTTTGGCATCACTGCCCTCTGGTGGTCATGGGAGCTACCCAGCGCTGCTCCTGAGAGCGGCCACTGGATTTGAACCGCCAAGCCGCAGTCTCGCACTCAACCACTTATGCCACCAGGGCTCAGTCTTTTTAGCATCTTTGTAAATGGGACAATTTTCCTTTCTGATTCTCATTAGTGATGTACAAAAGCCAAACTGATATTATTATTGTTGGTGATATTGTATCTGGTAAGTTTGCTAAATTTCTTTATTAAGAAAGAATAAAATTTTTGCATAAACTTATACTAAGTATCTGATTATAGGAAGCTGATAAACAATCAGCTTATCTTCCAACAATACTCAAACCTGATTAATTAAACTTTTAGATCTTTCAAATGATGATTCCTAAGGGCTTTCTCTTTGACTGTTCCCATGAATCTTCATTGATTACACTGCTCACATTGCAGTGTGACTCTCCTAAGAACATTGAAAGCAAATCTACAGAACCAATACTGAGTAACAAAACCAATCCTAAGTAACGGTGTTCGGTACAAAAGGACAGTTTTAACCCCAATAAGAACTCTGGGCATGGGGCAATTTATATTTAAAGTTATGTAGTCTCCTTTGCTTATCTGACTCTGAAACCTGCTACTATTTTTAGGATAAATACAAGGCCCAAACTGTCCCATAGGATTTCGAAGGCTCTGGAGGTCTTTATGGAGGCAGACTGCCACATCTTCCTCTTGCTGAAGAGCAGCTGTTGGGTTCAGACTACGAGTCCTTGGTTAGCAGCCAAGTGTTTAACCACTGAACCAGGGTAGAAATAGACTCAGAATCAACTTGAAGGCAACAAGCTTATTTTGTATGACAAAGCCTATAACAGAGCTGTTTTGTGCTTTTTTTCATGATTCAAGAATTCTGATTCCTGTTCTCTCTGCCTGCCTTGTTCTTAGTAACAATACCTACTTCTTCTTATTATTTTTTAAAGATCATTTCATTTGGGTCACATAGACCTTTTATCACAATTCATACAGCCATCAATTGTGTCAAGCACATTTGTACATGTGTAGCCATGATCATTTCCTAGACATTTTCTTTCTATTTGAGCCCTTGTTATCACTCTCTCAATTCCCTCCCTCTTTTCCCCTCCCTCCATCATGAACCCTTGAAAATTTATAAATTATTATTTTTTCATGTCTTACATAGATTGATGTCTCCATGCACCCACTTTTCTGTTGGCCATCCCCCTGGGAAGGGATTATATGTAGATCAGTGTGATAAGTTTTCCCTTTTCTCCCCCTACCTCCTCTTACCCTCCTGGCTATTCTCAATATTGGTCCTGAAGAGTTTATCTGTCTTGGATTCTCTGTCTTTCCAGCTGTTATCTGTACCTGTGTACATGCTCAGGACTAGCTGGATTTGTAAGGTAAAATTGGTGTGGTAGTCACTTAATATGATGTCAATTTGAGGATTAAGAGTGTAGGGGTGGAGTCTATCCTGTCAATCTGGAGATAGCCAATGAGGCTTCTGTGTGGGCACGGCCTTCCCCTGAGAATTCTGGGAAATCTGGTACTTTCTTCTGAGAGGCAGGAAACACTATCTCTCTCAATTCACTCACTTGGAGACACTCCATTGACAAGACACACGGTGCTGTGCTGAACCCAAAGCCTGGGAACTGGAGGAGCCACTTGGAGACCCCTGCCAGCGATGAGATGTTTAAAATGCCACTGGATCCAAAGATTTTCTACCCACTGGCTGTGATCATCCTGCATTCAGCATCATTGCATGTGTTTTATGAGCCTGAAGAAGACTTTATAAACTGATACTGGACATATGGGCTAACATTGCACTTATGGACTTGTTCTGGACTGGGCTGGGATGTTTTCTAATGTTCAATTGCTCTTGTATATAAACATCTTTCTTATACACATATGCATGTTTATGAATTTGTTTCTCTAGTCTACCCAGACTAGCACAATTTGGGTCATGATAGTGGGGGGCAGGGGGAAAGGTATATATTTCGGCAGTGCTCTACTGTACCCCTCCGGCAATTCTTCTGTAAGGGAATGTCCAAGTGTCTCAGACAGGCTTTGGGTCTCCACTCCACACTCCCCTTCATTCACAATGACATGATTTTTGTTCTGGGTCTTTGTTGCCTGAGGCTATTGTTACCTCATGAACACACAGGCTAGTGTGTGCCTTCCATGTGGGCTTCTTAACTACTCAATACCTCATCACGAACGCAAGTGAATAGTGTGAATCATCTTAAATTTTCACTTTTCTTTATGCTTGGGGAAGTAATGTGCCTACGTCATAAACTTTTAGAAAGTTGTCATGGGTGTGAGAAGTATATCATGCTGCATTTTCTTGATTCAATTCTTTAAGATTTATGATGAGACAATTTATATTTTAATTGGAAATTAAATAGACACTGGCAAATGCTTTTTCTCTTTCTTCATCTTTTGTCTCTAACATGATAGGAAATATATAATTAGCACATACTTTTTTTAGCTCTAAATAAATTTTGACTGTTAATTTTATCCTCAGCTAGTCACATATTTTGAATTAGCTTATTGATTGTGGTTTCACATGAGACTACAATTTCTGTTCATAGTAAATAGTTACCTTGCCATGGAAAATATAATTTGAAAAAGAAACTGAAAACAAGGGGATTTTGGATTCCTTAAATTGACACATTTGAATGTTCATTCCACATTTTTATTTGAACTTATGAAGTACACACACTGTACTTGTCGGCATTTGTTTTCCATGATCTGACTGCAAGTTTAACAAAATTCTTATTTTTCCCCCATCTTTTCAATTCTTTTTTCCCTGTTAGTCTTTGTTTAAGTTTCTCTCATCACAACTCCCAATGAAAAATCTCTAAAATGATTGATTACAAGAAAAAGAATCAACACTTATATCACGGACTTACTTATTTATTTGACTGCACTTATAAATTTGAGAAATGCTTTATAGTTTTGTTCTCAGAGTGGAAGTTCAAATATTTCTCAGTATTCTTAGAAAAAATAGGACATTGAATTTCTAAAAATTAATGTCTCACTACAGTCTTACATCATCAAGATGATGGTGGTCCTCAGCTGCTCACTGAAAGGTTGGTGGTTTGAACTCATTAAGTGCTCTGCTGGAGAAAAGACCCATTGATCTGCTCCCTAAAGTTCACAGCCCAGAAAACCCTAAGGCGCAATTCTATCTCTAGGGTCATTATCTCTAGGAAGTAACTCAGTGACAATTGTTTGTTTATTTATACCATCATAAATACTCACTTCAGGGCTGAGCCCTGGTGGCGTAGTGGTTGTGCACGGGACTGCAGCCCACTGGGATGGAGGTTCAATTCCAGCAGTGGGGCTGGGCCTCATACTCCCACCACCGGAGAGCAGTGATGCCCAAGAAACCAAAAAAAAAAAAAAAATACTCACTTCATTTCTTTGCAAAAAATGAATACTAGAAGTGAGACCTTGGAATATTTCACATGCTCATTCCACCTGTCTCCTAAAGGCTTACTTAAAAAAATGAGCTGGGAAAGTGGGGAATTTTCTGTTTATAAAACAATGAATATATGCTCAATCTGTAGAGTAATGCAAGAATGGTGTAGAGGCCTTGTCTGATCATCTTCAGCTACACAAAGGGAGAAATGAACCCAATTCCACATCAGCCCAAGGCTGTTTTCTGTGGTGCAGAGGTCAGACACGTCTCCACTCTTTACTTGTTTACATGTAAAGGTTTACATGTCAACCTTCTTTACTCTGTGACACCAACAGTTCCTTCCCCAGGAATCTACTTCTCTGTGGAGTCAACAGTCCATTGCAATCACCACACAGAACTCACAGACAACGCAGTGCTCATGATTATGGAGTTTATAGGGAATCTAACAGGTTATAAGTCAGGATCAGAAATGTTAAGGATATAATTCCATGGTGTCTTTTTTTAACCATGCTGGCAGGCATGTCTTTTCTGATCCTTAACCTCTCAGCCATGCAACCTCTTGACTGATTGGGCAAGTGTCACAAAACTCATTTAAGGCTGACAAATGCCTGAAGGGTAGCCCCCTTTGCAAGCCAGCTTCCTGATTGAAGGCACTCAACTTTGTTCATTCTGTGGGTCAGGAAGTTCTCTGTTCTGTCTCAGGGCTCCTGCTGTTGTAATCCCTTGTCTGGGCAGGGATCTTGGATATGCTCTGTTCACTGTTCTTTCTTGGTGGTACAAGGGTTCTCTGTTCCTGCTTCTGAGATGGCTCACCTTCTACTCAATGCAATGGCAAACTAACCAATGCCATATTAGAGTCCCACACACCTTATTTGAATTCGTCCACCCAGTTATCTAGTGGGAGTTATAAAGACTATGAATAGAAGAGCTATGACAAATAATTCAACTGCTCACATGAAATAAGCTCTCATGTATTATTGGCAAGAAAGTAAATTCACATAACCCTTAACAGTGCATTTTATTTCTGTACACTAAAAAATTAAGTATATATGATGTCTTCTGTATTCACTGCCTATTAGAAATTATTATTCTTTGTTAAAGTAACAAGGCTAGCTAATACCAAAATTTCATAACTAATTCTTCCAAATTTTTCCCATCTTGGTTTTGAATCAAAGGCATTTAAAGTTCCTTACAAGTTTAAATTAACAAAAAACTCAACCCAGTTCAGTGCCATTAATTCCGTTATGATTCACACTGACCCAAGAGAAGTGTGGAACTGCCTTTGTGGATTTCAGAGACTGTGACTGTGGGAATAGAAAGCCTGATCTGACCAGTTTTCATTTGTTGTTTAGTTCTTTATTCTTGGTGGCCTCTTGCCAGCCTTTTCATTGCCCATGGCTACTTCATTTGGTTTTCTCAATCCACCTATGAGTAGCATGTAGTTGTAATTATATTCTCCTTGCACAGGAGGATAGAGGTTCAGAAAAGTTAAAAGACTTTCCCACGATCACCTGGAGTGTGTAATGAGAGAGCCAAGTCATAAGCCGCGGTCTGCTGACTTTACGCTGAATTCCAGATCCTTAAAGGAAGCATGAGTGCTCCAGCCTGAAGGACTACTAATGGCCTTGGCGCTATGGAGTGTCTGTTGTTTTAAAAGGAAGCAAATCCCCAAAGAAGATGGGCTTGCTAGTCTCTTAGAGCACACACCCAAGAGCGGTTAGGGAAAAGTTGGCCCTAAAAGGACAGAATTTAAAACAAGCCCAGCTGTTTTATCTTTTACACACCATGGAAGACTAGAATAATTTTATAATAAGTTCCACATGAAAGCATTCATGATGAACAGTATGTCCCTAGTAAACACTAGTGTTCAGAATACTTTTGGAAAAGAGAACTTTTTTATTGCTTGTTGAAATAAGTATCAAATGAAACATTCTTTATTTTCATCATGTTTGGGCCAGTCCATCAGAACTGATGCTAATCTGTCTTCATACTGGGATAAAAGATGACATCTAATTAACTTACCATCTGTGCTATTTAAGGAATGAGGCACAAGTATTTTTTGGAATTGTATCTCATCTAAGAAAAACTTTTCCCTTTGTTTTAAAATTTTATGGTGCGGCTGGATTTGGGGGTTTTGTTTTGTTTTGTATTGAGGGGGACATTCCTACAGTTCTTGTATTTTACTAAATAATATAATTCATTTATCATCTCTCAGCACTTAACAGTCAGGATTAGATGAAATTGGCAGTGGCAAATGCCAGGCAATAAGGAGAAATCAGTCTCTAATGTTAATTTGAGAGAGAAAAATCCAGTGCACAAACCTACCTGTACATCTGGATATTTGTGTTATCTGTGAAATTAAGCCACATGCCTTTTTGAGAACCTGTAACTATTGAATGTGAATGATAAGGTTGAAAGTATGACAGCAAAAAAAAAAAAAGAGAGAGAGGAAGGTGTATGTTTTCTTTTTATTTCAAGTGAAATTATTTTCTCATTTGTGATTGGTCCCCACTTAAAATCCTTTGATTTTAATACACATCTTTGATGTGTATTTCCTTTCAAGTTTCTTTCTTTTTTATTATTTTATTGGGAGTGCTTACAGATATGAGAACGTTCCATAGCTCAATCACATCAAGCAATATTGTAAAATTACTACCATCCTCAGTTTAAAAACATATTCTTTCTTCTTGACCCCTGCAATATCAGCTCCCTTTTATCTTCTCCTTCCCCTGAGGAACATCTCTCTCGCTATCTAGCTATCTGCCATGGTTTCTTTCTTTCCTCCCTTCTGTCTTTCTTTCTTTTTTCCTTTCTTGTTTCTTTGAATGTGGTGCTTGAAAAATATTGGGCAGGTATGTATGTGCTTCATCTCATGTTGGCGAGCAAAGAAGTCTAGCGTGCCAGCAGGAGGTGTAATGCTTTGGGGGTTTCACGTTTGTGGCCCTCGGCACCTGCTCCCCCTGCAGTCCCTCGTATTTTGCTGTAGCACCCACTTCTCTTTGGAAGCAGCCCCTTCCATTGCTCTGGAGCTTAAGGTTATGCCTCGGGCCACTGCACAAATGGGCAGCCACTCCAGGAGAGAAAGATGAGTGTTCCTCCTCCTGTGAGGAGTGCCGGTCTCTGAAGCCCACAGAGGCCATTCTCCCCTGTGCTTGGGGTCGCTATGTATCAGAACCCGACTTAATAGCAGTGACTTTCTTTCTGGCTTTCTTCATTTCCAAAAAGAGGCTCAGTAGTTAGGAAAAGCACAATGCTTTTTTGGTTAAGTTCCTTCTTCTTTTTTGGTAAAATACAAGGAAATTCTTGTTCTGGATTAACTTAATTGTGATGATCAGAGAATATTGAAATTTATGCTTGGTTAGATGATAGAATTAACTTGGTCATTAGACTTCTTTTTCATGGGTCCAGTATACAAATCATAGTTAGAATGACATTTGAAACCATATACAATTGTTTACCTAACTGAAACCCAGTCAGTTCCCTATGATTGTACTTAATATTTCCTAAATTCACCTGTAAACCTCTCTGACATTACTAATAAAGTTATGATAATATCTATTTGTGCTTTTTACAATCAAACAAAAAAGCAGTGGTTAATGTAAAGATGGTCACAGAATGTATTAGAAAATGAAGTGGGGTGATGAAAAAGAACTTACACAAGACAGATAAATGCAAGTTTAATGCTAAATACCACCAGCAACATAACCCTAGCCAAGTTTTCTTCTCTGATAAGTCGGGACTAAGAACTACCATTAGGTAACTGGACAGGTTAAACGCTTCTGACGTGTTTAACTCAGGTGCCAACATGTGAGAGGGGTTCACTAAAATGGCTAAGGAGCCCTGGTGATGGTAGTAGGTTTCACACGAGGCTGCTGGCCTCAAGACCAAGAGGTAGAAACCACTAATCACTTCGTGAGAGAAAGATGAGACTTTCTAGTCCCCTAAAGATTTACCGTCTAGAAAACTCACAAGGGCAGTTCTAACCTGTCTTGTAGGATCACAATGAGTAGCAATGGACTCAATGACAATGGAAGCTGCCTGATCTTGTCTTGAGAAACATTTAGACTGTAATTCTGAAAGTATTTCCTAGTTATATTAAAAAGTCTAGTTATAAGCATAAAAGAGAGAAGGGCCTGTATTTCAAGAGAGGAACTGTCATGTGGGAAACAAGTCACAAAAGGGATGGAAGAGTCGAGCAGACAATCATAGGTCCATTTCTAATGGAAGTAAATTGCAACTATTCCCACAGGGGGAAGGAGGTGGTCGTCAGAGCTTAGGCTCTGGAGAGCCTGGAGGAAGATGGCTGAGACACAACCTTGGCAGAGTTGCCACACAGAGCAGACAGCAGGGAGGAGAAATGGTCTGCCTACTTCTCACCCTCCCTTCTCTAACCATGGCCTCTCCACTGGTTGGCTTTAACCAGCAACCAGTTATCCAGGAGCCCGAGGGAGGCAACGTACAGGGGCTCAGTTTAAAGCAGAGCAGAGGAACGGGCTTTGTTGGATCCCAAAGCAAATCCGCAAATCACCAGCAGAGAGTTGGTCTCAAACATTTTCAGATGAATTGTTCACATGAGTTGGACAGAATTGACCAGTCTCGCCCATATTTTTCTTCTATAAGGCTGATCTTCTATGCTATCTATCATATGATGAAAAAAGAATCAGGCAATAAATTAGCACAAATGGGTAAAATGGATAGGAAAAATATCCCACCCAATGCTTTTGAGTCGATTCCAGCTCAGAATGACTCTAAAAGCCAGGGCAGAGTTTCTCTTTGGTGCCATCGATTCAGTTCCCACCCACAGCGACCTTATACACAGCAAAATGAAACACTGCCTGAGCCTATGCCTGAGTCCACGGTCTCAGCCACTGTGTCATCTATCTCAAGGATCTCCCCCGTTTTCACCACCCCTATACCAACCATGATGTCCTTCGGCAGGGACTGGTCTCCCCTGACAACAGGTTCAAAAGCATTTCAGAGGAAGTCCTGCCATCCTTGCCACTAAGTAGCACTCTGGCCATCCTTTCCCAGAACACATCGGTTTGTTCTTTGAGACAACATTGTGCTTTCAGTATTCTTCACCAGTAGAACTGCTCGTTTGGGTTTCTGATCCTGTAAATCTTATGGGGAGCAGCTAGCATCCTCTTTCTTCCGCTGAGCAATTAGTGATTTGGAACTGGTAGACTTACAGCCCAACACTGAACTCATTCTGTCACCAGGTGTTCTTTGCAAAAACTATCAGAACAGGTATACTAGAGACACCTTAAAAGGGATATTAAAGTATTATTCTAAGAAAAATTTATTAGGTGCAAGTTATTCCCTGCTTAAGCAATACTGTAATCTATAATGTTTTACTTAACGATTGATCCCCTGAATGAAGTAGTCCCTGAGTAAACAGCAAAAAGACCCTATCTGACCAGATGGACTGCATGAGAATCCACCACCACGTATGGCGGACGGATAATGAGGCAGAGAGCAGGAATACCTCTACCCTCCATCTTTCTTTCACCCTAGTCTAACTCCCACCATTCCTCTCTGGATACGCTACTGCTCTGCTGAGTTCAATACATTATTGCAAGAGTCACACAGAACTTGCAAGCAAGCTAAAGACCCAAATTAAAGGGGTTTACTAGGGTGGCATAATGCTTACACACAGGACTGCTACCAAAAGTCAGTCATTTGAAACCACCACTGCTCCACGGGGTCGAAAAAAGATAAGACTCTCTACTCCTGTAAAGTGCTACAATCTTGAAACTCCCGAGGGGGAGATCTATCCCATTCTGCGACGGTCACTAGGAGTTGGAATCCATTCGGAGTCAGTGAGGCTTTATTAGAGAAGTTAGCAGGTTACCACAGGCAAGATCAGGAAAGAAATGCATTAAGGATAGTTAGTCTTTTGCGCACAGCAATGCCTCGTCTCAGGCAGCAGGCAGATCTCTCGGGTCCTCAGCCACTCAGCCACGTCTTCCTCCATGGGCCAGAAAGCAAGCCCACTGCTCTCCCTCTCAGTCTTGGCGCCGCTGCCCTTTTCAGTATAATGGTCGTCTGGCCTCGGCCTCGGGTCTTTGTCTGGTACTTTGCTCCGTTCTGTCCTTCCTGGGTTGCAGCCTCTGGGGTCTCCGGTTTGCGTCCCACCACTTCAGACAGAGATCTCAGACATGCTCCACTGGTGACTCTTCTTCCTTGAAATCTTGGGGTTTCTCTCTTCCCGTTTCTGAGGTAGATCTCTCATAAACCTAGGCATAGCTTTTATTTTTTTTAAAGTTTTATTGGACTATATTTCACACATCTAATCATTCAATCATGTGAAAGAGAGTTGTGGAGAGGATGGGAGGAAGATGGAGGCCGAATAGGCAGGTCACGCTGGGCACTCTGTGGAGATGGGTGAGCTGGGGAGATCTGGAGCGGAGTAGGCGCTATCAAATGGCCTGTTGATTCCTGAGAAAATTCTGAGCACTTCTCTGAACCAGAAACTCTCGTCCAGCCCGTCGCCAGCACTCTCTACAGAAGCCATTTCTCTTGCGGGTTCAGGCTGCCTGCTTTGCGACCTGCACCATACGGTAGGCAGGCGGGCAGAGGAGTCCACACTGCATCAGTGCCCCCACAAATCGCCAACCAGTTCTCCCCACCCCCGGGTGCCCAGAGTCCCTCGGGTCAGACCTCCACCCCCCTCATCCCCCTCTCCACCCCGAGATTCTTGCCAAATCCGGGAGGCCCTGTGGACCAGCCAGCCAACCCTTCCCCCACCCAGGAGGACCGAGCCCAGAGCTCTGCTTTTTGTCTCGCCTTCGTGCTTAGCGCCAGCTAGCCCCTTCTCTGCCAGGCTCCCATGCCCCAACACCACACACACGCAAAGGGTCACATACAGCCACTACGCTTAGGACCTGCCAAGCAGCAGGCAAAAGTGTGGCTGAACCTGCTGCAGCTGGGGAGTAAGGGTCCCACACTCTGAGAGAGCCTAAGGCACGTCCTCATCTCCCAGTTCAATCCTGCCCTTCCCTCTATGCTCGGAGCGAGGGGTGGATTCGCCAGTGGCAGACACCCCACCTCCCACCCGCCTACCTGTGGGAAGTGCCCCTAGCCAGGGACAGATCACCCAATCCCCAACCCATCCCCTAAATACAATTCTCAGCACTTGGTCAACACTTTCTATCAGACCAGCAAGCAGCTGCAAACAGTCCCTGAGAAGACCAGCACAAAGCATAGGAGAAGATGAGAGGGGAACCACAACAGGACAAAGGGGAAACACAACCCCTCAAGGTAGTGGGCTAGCAGAAAAACCAACACCAGCCTCCCGACGAGAGAGCCTAGGGCTCTGAGACAGCAGGGCAAACTGGCACCTAGTTCCAATAAACCAAACAAAAAACAGCAACTTGCTTCCACAGTATGAACAAGAAAAGAGAAATCAAATCCAATGCAAGATGACCAGCTGGACCTAACAGCAGTCATAGAAAATGCAGATTTGATCAACCACAGAGAGAAATCTTCAGAATATTGCTAAGATGTATACAGGACATGAATGAAGCATTACAGAAGGAGGAATTGATAAAGGATATAAAGGCCATGCATCAATGGGAAGCACAAGAGCTAAGGGGTGAGCTAGCCAAAAACTTTCAGACTTCACCCAAAGAATGGAGGAGGCAGAGAACTGCACCAGTGACCTAGAAGATTTGCAAACAGAAATTAATAAATGTGAGAGAAATCTAACAAGTCTATCAGAGAAGCGGAAGAAAATCTCAGAGCGATGTCTGATGTTATGAGAAAGAACAACATTAGAATTATCAGTCTATCAGAGGAAGGTGCATCAAGGAAGCCGACATCCAATATAGTGATGGAATGCTCAGAGGAAAAATTCCCTAGCTTAATGAATGAAAAC
>PVJH01015876.1:0-28027 GCA_004026705.1 Nesogale talazaci
CTCCTGGAGAGCTGCTGCTGGATTTGAACCACCAACCCAGTGGGCTGCAGTCCCGCACACAACTACTACGCCACCACGGCTCAGCCCTAATCTTCACTTCCAAGCAGGCTGGCCCAGGTGTGCAGCTTCAGGAAGTGTGTTGGTGACACAGGCAGGCAGGCTGGTATTTCCGGGGAGCAGGACTCTATTATAAAAACAGGGACACCTAGTCAAGGATCTCCTTGGACTACAGGACATGCCACGTGGGGTGCTTTGGGCTGTGAAGTCAACCCTGAAGACAGGCATGGCCTTGGGGGCCTACTGTCTCAGCAGTTGAGCAACCTCACCACTGTTGACCCACTGTTGACAAAGGACCTACATTCATCAGGGACTGAGATGGGGCTCCTCCTGCCACCCTTGCAGGTCCGATCCCTGGGTCAAACTCCTCACGATGGTGCCATGGTTGTTAAGGCCCATCTAGCAGGGATAGGGAGAGAGAGAAAGCGGCCAGAGGTTATATTCCAGCCCCGACACCCTGGGCTGCTCACCAGCAAGTTTGAAAGCACCTGCTGTCCCATACAGAGCTTTCGTCTTTGAAACCTATGGCAGAAGTTCTCGCTGGCCCCAGGGGGTCGCTGTCAATCAGAATTGACTCAGTGGCAGGGACCTTGGTTTTGAGTGGAAACAGGGAGGGTAACAGGACCTGTGAGAGTGAGAGTGCTCTGTGCCGATTGGCTGAGGCCATTTTCTCCATGTGTGGTACCCAGACGTGCAGCCTGGCCATCATCCGAGCTGTGCAGGTGCTCAGACCCCCACCCACCTACTGCATAGCAACTCTGGGGTGGGGGCTAATAAGATGAAACGTGAGGACTGCTCTCTTCGTCTGATTAAGACGGCTTTTCCCCCCAGCGGGCGATGGGGCTGCCTTGTCCTGAACGGAGGCTAAGCCCCTGGCAGAAGGGGCAGTGGCTGTGGGCAGCGGGAAGCCTGTGGGCAGCCTTGCCCTCTTTGAGCCTTGCTCTGTGTGTCCTCCTTCTCCCCACCAGCCTGGCCCGCACCTCAGTTTTTTGGCTCTGTTAAGTTTCGCCATCCTGTTGCTTCTCCTGTCCTCCGATGCCCCACCAGCCCAGGGTCTACCACTGGCCCTGCCAGGCGAGAGGCTGCTGGCCTCACCCCTCCTTTTCCAGGGCTGTTCCCTTCAGATGGGTCCAGTGTGCGCACTCTGCCGCTCACTGCTTCCTTCGTGGGGAAATGTGGCGGCCGTAGGCGCTCGAGGAAGCTGGAGGGAACGCACTTGGTCTGATGACAGCCTGAGCGACCCCTTTCAGCCGACAGCCGGGGAGCCCTCTGTGGGTGTGGTGGTGTCGGCTGCTCTTTGGCTCCCCTCCCCACCCCCTCCTTTCTCAAGTCCAACCCTACTTTATGTCCCCAGTGTAATTTAGATGATCAAAATAGCCCACTGCTCCACATTTTTTCCTGGAACTAGTTAGCTGGAGGTATTTCTGGATTTCCCTGGCTTCAGGGCCGCACAGCTTGGCCAGAACACATGGGAGTGGTGTTCAGGAGCATTCTAGCCACACTGGCCGCTGTCCTTACTGAGGAAGGGTCGGCGCTGTGGCAGAGGCAGGTTGAGGCCCAGCACTGGTTCGTGAGATCAAAGGAAGGTGGTGTGTGGTGCCCAGCATTTAAAAGCTTCAACATGAAACAGAAACCATGCCAGTCCACTTCCTGTAGGATGCGTAAGCCCCCTTGGCCTTGAAATTTTTATTTATTTATCAACAACATTGCTAACTAACTGCAGGAGCCCTGGTGGCATCGCTGATGTGCTGGACGACTAACCACAAGACCAGTAGTTCATACCCACCAGCCACTCCTTGGGAGAGGCTCTCTACTCCCATCAAGAGTGACAGCCTCAGAAGGTCACACGGGCTGTTCTCCCCTGCCCTAGAGCGTCTCCAGCAGTTGGGATTGACAGCGTGGTAGTGGGTTTTCCTCAACCCAACCCACCCGAAATCAACTGCCCCTGAAGTTCTTCTGACTCTCAGCGACCCTGCATGGCAGAGTAGAACTGCCCCCATGGGCTTCTGAGCCTGGAACTCTCTACCTGACTAAAGCCTCATCTATTTGCCCCCGAGCGGCCGGTGAATTCAAACTGCCGACCCTGAAGTGAGCAGCCCGACTGGTAACCACTGCACCGCCAGGCTCCCCAGGCCCTCCTGAGCCGCTTTAGTCTGTATGTGGTGCCTCTTTGGATATTGTTGCCATGGGACTGTTTTTCTGTTGTGACTTCTGATGAAAACCGTGTCAGCCTTTCCTGAGTACCAGGGTCGGAGCCTGTGGGGAAGAGGAGACGTGCTTACACATGAACCCTTCCAAAGAGAGGGTCAGTCCAAACCTCAGGGATCTGGGACGCACCATAGATGGAGAACTGTTGCACTAAAGTGGGAAGGAGCTTTTATCAGGGGTGGGACGTGCAGTGGGTGTGTGCGGGGGCAGAACAGGGTGTCCTGAGAGCCGGTGCCCATGGGGACGCCACCAAACAAACAGTTCGCACTTCCTGATCTTGTCCTGCTGGATTGACAGGCTGTGGGACTGGTGTTTGGCCACCTGGGCTAGGTTTTCCTGAGGGAGTGGGGGTCCTTGGCCCTCCGAGAGCTGGGAAGACCATGGCAGGGGGCCTGGTTTCCCAAGAGGTTTAAAACCTTCACCCAACACAGTGGACCAGCAATTCCTGGTATGAAACCGAGTCTACTGAAGTCCTCTACGACCTGCCCTCCCCCCCGCCCCCTCCCCCCAGTGGCTTATGGTTGTTCGTTCTGCACGTGCTTTTAATATCAGTTATACCACATGTAAAAAAAAATGATGCATTTCCTTCTAAAAAGAGGGATGAGAAAGTGAACCGCTAAAGAGGGAGGGGTTTAGAGTCCAAGGCCACGGGCTAGGGAAAGACTTCCCTGAATAGATGCAGTGTGTGTGTGTGTGTGTGTGTGTGTGTGTCCCCAGCACCAACGTTCACCCATGACAACCCTCAGGCACAATCACAGCTCCGTTCTGCTGTAGGAAAGGGAGGGAGAAACAAAGGTTATCATTCACAAAGAGGACCATTCCAAACTCCGCATGGCTGGCTTTGGGGTGGGCGCTGTAGGCATGGCTAACTGCTGGTGTTGGTCTGGTGTGGACCACAATGCATAGGCAGTGATGTCTTTGAGGTTTCTGTGCCTGTGTGTTTGGGGGTGGTAGGATGGGGGCAGGTTAGCTTGCAGGAGAAATCGTGCTGGGCATGAAATGGGGCCATCTGTGCAATGGGACCAGGCCTGGCTCCTAGGGTGGCTGGAGGCGGATGGGTGGGACAGGAGAGTGGAGAAGGGAGAGATCTGAACAGTAGTGCAGCGGATACGTGTCTGTATCAGCAGCGGATGCTGCTGGCTCACCGGAGGGACTCACAGCCTCTGGTCTTGGTCACTCTGCTTTCTTCACAGCGTTTCTGCTTTTCGGTTGTTTGCAAAGACACAATCTCAGACTTGGGTTCAGGGCAGCTCTGAGGGGACTTGTTCCCAAAGCAGGAGGTGCTAAGAGCCAGGGGACTTCCAGCCAAGGACAAAGGAGAAGGAGGCGGCTTGTCATGGACCCAGCCAGGAATGTTTCTGGTTTCCACATTTCTTATTCATTGCTTTCTCTGTGTTTGCAGACACAAGGTAAAACAGAAGGGGCACATGACATACTTAAGGAGCCCGTGAAATGGCATAACTGATGGAACCCAGTTAGTTTGGGTCTCTCACTCCCTGCTGCCAAATCCATTTTGATGCCTAGTGACCCCATGGCACAGAGTACAACTGACACATCACACACACACACACACACACACACACACACACACACACCCTTCCTTGGGCTTCCAAGGCTGTAACTCTTTATGGGAGGAGATGGCCTCATCTTTCTCCCCATGGAGTGACCAGTGGGTCCACACCGCTGACTTTTTGGTTAACGGTTCAATGTGTCCCCAAGGGCTCTTGGCTTGGTCTGGATGCTAACAAATTCCAGGATCCCCCAGAGTCTTCCAAGTGCTGTTATTCTCCAGGCTTGAAACAGGGAGGAGGGTGGGCGAGTGCAAACACTTTTTTGGATGGCGGTGGGAGGGCAGGGCTCTTGGTTTGAGCCCGGGTCTTGCCCTCCACTTGCCAGGATCATGGTGGGTGAAGTCAGACTGGGCCCTCACTCTTTCTTCCTCCATCATGCAGGGCGGGTGTCACCCTTCATCTCCTTCCCTGCCCTGTCACAGCATGGGGCTATGATTGTGCCTGAGGGCTGCCGGGGGTGGGGGTGGGGTGAGGGTGGGGAAGCTTAGTGTTGGACACACACACACACACACACACACACACACACACACAGAACCTGTTTGGGGAAGGCTTTCTCTAGTCTGAGGCCCTGGATTGCTAGCGATTCACTTTCTCACACCCCTGCAGTGATCTGGCAGCAGCTCTCTAAAGTAGAAGACCTGACTCTGATCCCTGGTCATGCCCATGGAGATGGGGGCTGCCTCATGGCATGCGGACTCAGCTCCCTGCACGGGTGGGATCCCCAGCCGCTTTCCCTGGCTCCGGCACCCTGCTGCCCGCCCCTCCCTCCCTCCCTCCAGAGCCCCTCGAAGCATGTTTCTGCGGCACAAGGACAGACTTTCTGTTCAAGTCCAGGTGCAGTCCGGTCCTCCTATCCTCAGGCCCCGAGGGAGACTTTTCGCCCGGGCACTCTGCCCCCTGGGCACAATCGGCTTCTGACTCAGGCCTTTGTGGTCTTTTCTGACATCTTTCTCCGTCATCTCCCGACTCTATAAACTGACACCCAAACCACACCCATGCCACCCAGGGCATTCGGGCTGGGCAGAGGGGGGGTGCTGCTGAGGGCACCCATGGCCGAGCAGCTTTGCGGGAGCAGACGTAGGCCTCATCGTTCTAATGAAGAGTGAGTGGTTCTTGGGGTTTCACCACCAACCCCGTCGTTGGCAGCCCCCTGGGCTCCCTTGCCTCGTGTGGGCCCCTTGCATGTCATCTGAGTCGTTTCTCATTTGGGAAAAGGCTGCGGACTTAAAGGGACTGGACTGGATAAGGTATGAGTTGATTTGAAAGAAAGCGGGCTTTTGAGTGGCTGCCACAGGCCCAGCGGCTTTTCTTCAAGCAGCGAGCGTAAGAATCCGTGAACCAGGTGCCAGGGATCACGCCTAATCGCTCAAAGTTTCGAAGGTGCCTGTTTAGGTATCTTTCTCCTTAGAACCCTGCAGGCACCGTGAGAAAGCTCTGTTCCTTTTGATCGTGTAGCTGTGAGGGGCGCCCGCAAGTTTGTGGAAATGTGGACTGGAGAGCTCCTGGGGTTTCCCCACTAACTTTTGGAAGGCCTCCTCCCAGTCTTGCAAATGCCTAAGAGGAACGTTCTGTGGTTACCCTTCTAGCGGTCGTGGGAATAGGTGGTATTTTGAATACCTTCACTGGCCGGAGAGAGCGAGCCCTTTGCCTTGTGAGAGTCTTCTTACGTACTCAGTCCATTTTTAACCAGTGACATATTCTTACCCAGCTGCGTGTTCACCTAAGGAACCCTGGTGGCATTGTGGGTCCCCCCTCGGCTGCCAACCATAAGGTCAGCAGTTCAAGCCCAGCAGTCGTTTCACAGCAGAGAGACGAGACTTTCTACTCCCCTAAGGAGTTTTGGTCTCAGAAAGCCACAGGAGCAGTTCCACTCTGTCTAGTGGGGTCACGAGGCGTGGAAATCGGCTTGACGACACTGGGTCCCGTGCTTTGGGAAGCTAGCGTTCTACTGTAGGAGAAGACAAGCCACGGGGTGTGTGTGACCTAGTGAGGGACCCTTCCGTGATGAGTGAAACAATCCTGGAAGCAAGCCTGTGGCCAACTTGCTGGTGAATACGGATCCAGACTTTCAGGTTGAACCTGTTCACCATCTCACCTGAAGCGATGGGGCCTCCTGCTGATGGGGCCTCCTGCGCCAGGCATATGACTGTTGGGGCTTTGTCCTGACACCCTCAGGGCTGGGTCAACCTGTCCATCCTCAGTCCTTCCAGGAGCAAAGAGGGCTCCAACCTGTCTGGGTGTGACTCACTGCAAACAGGCTTGCCCGGGACTCTCATCACACCCCAGGGCAGTGAAAGCTTGTGCCCTTCGTTGGAACTAGGTTCCCCCAGGGATGCAGACACCAAGGTTGTCTATCTTGTGAACTGCCAAGGCCGGGCCTGCGTTTGTCATGGCAACCAGCAGCAGTGGCGTTGACTGTGATCCCAATTTACTGGACTACTGATAATGCATGAAAACAGGGCCTATTTTTACCTCACGGCCCAGATTTAGCTGATGTATTGATGTGTCTACACTAGATGTGCAAACCAAACTACTAAATATTTGGGTCTGTAAAGAGGAATTGGGTAGATTGAAGCTTTGTGAGCTTGCTACTCAGACAGGCTTGAAAGAGGACTGGCAACCTTTTTTTTTTTTTTAAAGAAGAAACTGTTTCATAAAGCCACTGTGTAGCAAAATGAGTCTCATCATGGCTACTGGATTTCAGAAGAATGTATTCACCAAGTCTGGAAGCCCAGGGTAGCTTTGGGAATGCTTCATGGGCCTCTTGCTGGGAAAATGGGGCTGTGGGTACTTCCTGAGAAACAGTGGCACTGCTGAGCCCCGGGCTACACCTTGCTGCCTGCAACAGAGGCAGGCAGCCTGGCCAGGGAAGAGTCCGGCTCCTTGGCGTGGTCTTCAGGAGGAACAGGAGACAGGTTGTCGGAGGGGAAGTCGCTGGGTGTCTTTGGAAGATGAGTTCCCCTGCCTGTTGGGAAGTATTGTCCGTGGACCCTCCACGGAGGGGCGGGCAGCAGAGCTGAAAGCGCCTCCCCGGGAGGCCTGTCTCACGTCCACCCTTTCCTCCTAGCTTGAGCCTCAAGTAGGTCACCTGATCCCTTTGTTCCTTCATTTCCTCATTTACGGACTACCCAGGGTGGCCTTCTCATTTACATTCTCAAGGTCAGCCTGGAGGTTGCTCAGACCAGAGCTGCTGCTCACCAGGAAGTAGCCTGGTGCTTCTGGAACCAGGTCTGCCTCCAGAAGGGGCGGGTTGCCAGGTTTGGGGAGGAGGACTGATCCAAACAAGCAAGGGCTGAGGGGTGCGGGGACAAGACACCCCAAGAGAAAGCAGACACACTTCTCCCCAGCACAGTCCCCTGAGGGGGGAGGGCAGACTCCTTCTTCCTCCCCCAGTGCCCACCACAGACAGCCCTGGATGCAGGGAGGGGCTGTCACAGCCACTGGATGGAGGGGACATCTGGGTCTGTCTGGTTCTCCTCCGCTCCCCAGATTTCCTTTCAGATGAGGGATCCCCAATGCCTGCACTCTGTCCAGTGTAAGAGGTGGCATGAGCTGTGTATTCTTGGAGTCAGTGAACTGCAGCAGTTTTTTCTGGGGCACTCACCTTTTAAGAAGGATCTAAGTGTTAGCAGTTCCTAAGCTCAGAAAAGAATCCCTCTCCGCTGGGAGCACGCCAGACCCAGGCAGAAACATGGAGTCGGAGGAGTTCGGGCCCTTCCTTGTGTCTGCCGCTCACCTAGTAGAAGCTTTTGTCTGCCGCACTCCCGGCTCAAGCTGGCCTTGGCTGATGGTCCCTGCAGCCCAGGGCACGCAGCAGTGTGTGCACACCTCTCATGTGTCTGTTCACGCGTCAGTCAAACCTGTACACACGTGTCTCCTGCATGTACACAGGCACTGCCTATATACAGCCTGCATGCATAGTTACACACACACACACACCTCTGAAAGGCAGCTGTCTCAGGAAGGTGAGCTCCTTGCAGGAGTCTGTGGGATGAAGACAGAACCTTTCCACAATTACATACTCCAAAATATGAAGCAAACTACTTACCAGCATTTGGTGTGGAAGTTAAGTTAGCTATTCTCTCTGTGATTCCCAGTTATCTGAGGCCTTTGTGTTGTCTCACAACAGAGCTGACTCCCCTGCTGTTAGGATGATGGTTCCCTTGCCTTGAAGCCTGTGGGTGGATTCACATGCTGTTGTTAATAATCTCTAGTGTAACCTTTTAGCCACATCCAGGAGTCTGGGGTCTGGTGTTGTCACATGGGACCCAGATATCCCCCTTTCCTATAACGTGTGCATATGGCATAACCCCTTCCTGTGATGTATGACCTTGTCTGTAATTAGGGGCCGGCATGGCTCCAGAGGGTATATAAGAATGGGACATAGGATAGAGGCTCTCTCACCTCTCTCCTGACCCTCAGCGCCGGATGCTCTCAGCCCTTCTCCCTCATCATGTAATCCCTCCCCCACTCTCTCTCCACATGGACCACCAAGCGGGGCAGAGGTGAGCATGCACCATGAAATGATATATGTCTGACTCGTATTGTTCCTCTCTCTCATGCTCTCTATATCTTTATTATAATAAATAATAATTATCGCTGCACTACTGCCTATTGAACCCTTGCTGTGTGTATCAGAAACTGGCCACTTTTGATAGGAGTCTGGCTTTGCCTCTTGGCCATCTGTGGAATCCCTGGCTGTTATGAGCAGAGACCTGGGCGTGTGCAAGAATCTCTACAGAGAAACGCTTCCAAAACACACAGTGCATTTCGGTCGGCGTCCAAATCCGACATAAAGAAGTTACTAATCATGATGGCAGCTAATGATATGCCACTGCAGTAAATATTTCTTCCCAGCCCTTCTGAAAACACTAAACAAACAAACAAAAACAAAAACTTCACATACAAAGAAGGCTAGACTCATCACACAGCTCTTTGCACGTCCGCTCTGTGCGGAGAGTGGCAGCCGGCGGGCCGGGAGTGAACACAGCGCCTCTCTCTGTCGCCCAGTAGGAATTGCTGCTGCCTGCCGCAGTTCTACCCACTGAACATGATCTTCCCGGGTCTCTCCAAGAGCAAGAATCCTTTCTTCTGTCTTTGCGGGGGAAATGCACGATGGCCTAAGGGAGGAGGTTCATAGTCACCCCCCAGGACCGCGTAGCACTGCCCCCATGGGGTTCTGAGAATTCCCTCTTTAGGAGAGTAGAAAGCCCATCTCCCCAGCCAGGAGCAGCTGGTGGTTAGAAGGCCTGGTGGCAGCCACTGCACACCATTGGCCAGCGCGTTCATGCAGACTCTCAGCGACCCTGCAGGACAGGGTGGAACTGCCTCTGTGAGTTTCTGAGACTGTAACTCTCTGTGGGAACAGGGGGTCCCGCCGTTCTCCCAGGGTGTTTTCAAACCGCCAGCCTTGTGGGCAGCAGCCGCAGGGGCAACCAGGACCCCACCAAGGCCCCTTCCTCCTTAGACGCCCCCGCTCTGCTCAGCTCATTCACCTGTGCCACTCACGCCACTTGCCTCCTTCCCTCCCTCCCTCCCTCCCTCCCCCCAGTGTGGGCCAGGGCTGAGATGTGTGTGTGTGTGTGTGTGTCTCTGCCCCAGGGAGCAGGGCCTGCACAGGGTTTTCTTTCGGAGGCGACAAAGCCCCGAGACAGGGAAGGCAGGACTCGAGGACGTGATTCTGATGCCTTCAGATGGACAGGCTCCATTGTCATCCTTGTCCAGTGGGGACATGGGGCTGACTGTGGAGATAGATGGTCCTGGGACCCTGGGTCTGGCTCAGGGGCCTTCGTTGACATTCAGAACAATCCCGGGGTCGAGATTAGGGACCCTGACAGGCCCAGAGACCCCGAAGCACTTGGGGCTTGCTAAAGTGGCCAGATTTTAACATTGGCAAAGCGGGACACCATTGACCACCGGGGAGAGGGGGGCTGTAGAGGGGGGGTCTATTCCCTTCCCTTTCTCCTGCCATTCCTTAGCTTATCGTGCATTCTTTCCAAAAATCGGGACTTTTTAAAAACGCCGCGGGACACAGGAACAGTTGTTTAAAATCGGGACTGTCTTGCCAAAAGTGGAACGTCTGTCACTTTAGGCGTGGAGAGCCCCTGAGGCACAGGGTAGTCCCTAAGTCAGGACTGTACGGGGCGCAGGCAGAAGTGGGCCCTTTGGGAACAGGGCACGGGGTGAGCACTGTGTTGACCTTGGAAGCGGGAAGGATAGGCACATGGCAGAGATGGGCAGAGGCTTCCTGTTGTGTCAGGACGGCCTGCTGGGGGACTCATGTGGTGCCCTGGGTACAAGGGCCTGCATGGCCTGTGTCTGAGGAAAGCTTCGTGAGCCTGTGACCTGCTCACTCCAGAGCCGCCTGTGGACTTCCGATGCCTGGAAAAGGAGAAAGAGGACTGACCTCTGTCTTGATGAGCCTGCTCACAGACCACACAGGGGACCACTGGGCCCCACCACTGTGTAGGCTGCCTGAGCTTGCTGCTCCAGGATGGGCCTGAGGACACCATGTGGCACGGTGGAGACTGTCCCCCAAGTCCCATGTGCCCCTCCTTGCCAGGGCTTCAGCTCCCGGGTGTGGCTTCATCCCCAGAGCCTGCATGGGGGCTCCAGCCTCCCGCCTCTGCAGATCCAAGTGCGGCAGGAGGACACCCCTCAACCCAGCTCCCCTCGGGACTCTGGGGAAGGAGCTGTACCTGTGGGAGTTGGCTCACCCCGAAACCAGCAGCCCTCCTGGCTAGGGACTGTGGGCAGCCCTGGGCCTGTCTGGCCTGAATTTCCTGCTTTTCCCTCATGAAGAGGCCTGAGAGACTGCAGCTCCCCTCCCCCAGAGGAGCCCCGGGACCTGCCGTCAGCAGGAAGGAGTTGAGTGCAGGCAGCGGCGGAAAGGGGAACTAAGACTACAGCGGGCTGCTGCTGCCCACGTCCAGGTGTGGAATGCTGGGTGGTTGATTCACCTGTGCCCCTGTTTGGGAGGGCTCCAGGAGTCCTAGTGGTGCAGTGAGTGAGGCATTGCAGGACCTGTGGTTCAAACCCCCTGACCTCTCCCCCAGAGGAGACAAGGCTGTCCACCCTGGCGGAGGTGCTCAGTCTCTAGAACGCTAAGGAGGAGTTCTTCTCCGTTCTCTAGGGCGGCTACGAGTTGGAATTCATTCAATAGCAGTGGCTTGTTTTCTTGTCTTTACCCTCTTTCCCCTTAGGCCTGAAAGAAAAAAAAAATCACTTAACTTGGGTCACTGGGTCCCGTGGAAGGATCCCTGGGGGTGTGCTGGGTCATGGGGCACCCATGACTGTACCCACTCCAGAGTGTGCCCAGTGTCTGGCACCACGTGTCTGGCTGATGTTTGTTTGCCGGGTGAGCTGATGAACAAAGCGATGGTGTCCATGTGAGAGCATGGAGACAGTGGTTCTCAACCTGTGGGTCCCGACCCCTTTCACAGGGGTCGCCGAAGACCATCGGGAAGCACATACATGTTTCACCATAGAGAAGGACATACTGTTTTGTGATCAGTCCCTATGCTTTATGTTGAGCGAGGTTCGATTCGTAGCAATGAAACTGCATCCTGCACATCAGATATTTACATGACGATTCATAACAGTAGCTAAATGACAGTGATGAAGTAGCAACGAAGATAATTTTATGCTCGGGGGCCACCACCATTTGAGGACCTGTATGAAAGGGTCGTGGCTATAGGAAGGCTCAGAACCACTGCACTATGGGAAGCATCATTCAGATGCTCTCGGAAGATAGCCTGCTCCCTGCAGGTCAAGTTGGGGTGCAGCTTAACTGGTGAGCGGGCGGTGCCCCAGTAAGTCCTCCAGTAAAAACCACCCCTGTGCCCATCAAAGACAGAGCCTGCTCTTGTCATCCCGTCCCAGGAGCCTCCGGTCTTTCCAGCCAGAAGCTGCAGCTGCTTCTCCTGTGAGACCAGAGGGTGCCACGCCTTATGAGTTGGTCAAATTGGGTCCTCCCCCCACCCCCTCCCCCATTTTAAAAATATAATCAACTCCAAGAGGGGGCCGGGAGCGACTCACATGGGACAGGAAGCTGAAGATGTGCAGGGTGTGCCTCTGACCAGATCCCCCCTGGAGCCTGCCTGACCCGACAGCCCAGCGGGAGCAAGGCCAGGCAGGACAGGTGGCCCCGTCTTTCTCCCCTGGGGCACTGGTGGTTTAGAACTGCTTTGAGGATTAGAGTCTAGCTCGTACCCACTGCAGCACCAGGGCTCCTTAAATGCCATCAAGTCGGTCCTCTGGGGGAAGCCTCAAAGGCTACCTGTACATGGCACCGTTTGAGAAGTTTGGAAACTGCTATCTACTGTTAAGAGTGATTTCATTCTAGTAGGTATACATGTTCCCTGCTCAGAAACCAGAAGGTACAGCAGGATATATGGTGAAGTACCAGGGTATCTCGTTCCTGCCCCACTTCCCGGCCATCGCGTCTTGTGTGTGTGTGTGTGTGTGTGTGTGTGTGTGTGTTGCTTACCGGCCAGCAAATGTGTGTACACCCAGCAAGGCCTCTGTTGACACCGTGGCGATGTGGTCTACTCTCGCTCTTTACCACTGCCAGGGTGCCCTGAACTTTCCTTAATCAGCACCCTGGAGGAGCTGTGGGGCTGAACCCAGCCTTGGTCTGCCGCTGGAGTCTGGGATCTTGGCTGCTGTGAGGCCTGGTGCCTCTGGCTGAGCCACAGTTTGGGATTCCGTGATTCCATTCCCATTTCTTATAACTCTGACCAGGCCTCTACCTGCTCCTTTGGGGTCGTGGAGGGAAGTTCATGGTTAGATAGTATCACTTGCACGTAGGAATGTTACCTTCCAGTTACCTGTTGACACCTTCCGCTAACCCCAGAGCATTCCTAGCCAAGACTTGCCAACCGTGCCTCTAAACCCCGCGCTCAGAACAGCGGCACCAGGGCGCTCACCTCTGCTGGGTCTGTTGCTGAGACCAGAGGCAGGTGCATTGGCAGATGATTCTGGAAGGGCCTCCCCGGGATAAGGAAGGCACAGTGTTGGCGGAACCAGGCAGCCTTGGAGATGGGGCTGTGTGGGTGAGGCTGCCCCTCGGTGAACCACCTGTCCTCACTCTGTGCTGGCCGCTCCGGCCACAGTGCTCTGCGTCTGACAGGGCAGGGAGCTCCCCAGTCAGAGCTGTTGGAGAATGAACTTCTTCAAGCCTGGCTGGGGCGGGGAGGGGGCAAGGAGGGGGCGGGGTGTTCTTCCTCAGCGGGAGGGAGTCTGTGAGTGAAATGGCCCTGGCTGGCCCTCACCCTGGCGCGGTATGTAACGGAGGCGTGTGCCGTCACCACACGCAGCCTGTGACGGAGGCACGCTGCTCCAGACGGGAGGAAGCAGAGTGGCCGTTGGCTGGTCTCACGGATGCGCGTCTCAGGGAGGGAAAGGACCTCCGGAGGCGTCCGTGGGCTGCACGTGGGGCAGCTGACCGCCCAGGCAGCGGTTCAAGCCCACCGCCTTCACTGTGGGAGAAAGAGGAGGCTTTCTGTTCCCCACTGGGTTGCTGGGCGTCGGCAGTGAGGTGGGGAGCTTGAGGGAGAGGACGGTTGCTGCCCAAATGCTGCAGAATCTCCCTGGGGGCGAGCAGCGTGTGGCAGGTGCCCTCTGAGTGGCAGATGGGTGTCCCCTGTGTGTGTGGCAGGGAAACCGCAGCGCAGATCTGGGAAGCGAGGCCTCTGGGGCAGAGCGTGGGGCTGGCTGGCCCATGGGGTCTGCTGTGTGCGGTGGAGCACTCAGGCAGCCCTTCCTCTGGCCGAAGCTCCCTGTGTTGTCCCCTTCCACCATGCTAGTGACCTATCGGCTATCCCGGGGCCACCAAGGTAGTCCTGTGCACAAGGTGGGAAAAGAATGAGTGGGAAGACAAGAGCGGGGAGGTCCAGCAGATGACTGCTTTCAGGAAGTGAAGAGGTTTCTGGTTCATTTTTTTCTCTTGAAATGCTCTTCAGGTTCACAGGCCCCACCCCAAGTCCTTTGTGGCTGAGGACTCCCGTGGCTGCAAATTCCCATGGCTAGGTGAAGGGGATGGCCCTCAAATACTGGGCAGGCGGGGGAAAGGGCTGGTGTGCTTTTGGCCACAGGGTCAAGGAGCAGCTAAAGAACCCACCCTCCCCATCACACAAAGGCTGGGGACAGGAGGGGAAGCGGAATTCATTATTACACAGGGTGAGTTTCGACACTCGGAACTCAACCTTCAAGAAGGAAAACCAAAAGTGGAGGCTGTGTGTGTGTGTGTCTGTGTGCATGGAACTAGGGCAGAAGAAATGAAAAGGGGCCATAGAAGAGAAGGGGACCCGTTTGCAGGGAGAGAGCCCAACAGGCAGTTTGGAGGGCCCAGCGGGAGCCACACAGTGTTTTGCATGCTCAGCCCAGGCCTCCTCTCCTCTAGGTAAGGGCAGGCCTGAGCTCTAAGGTGCCACTTCCAGGTCCCTAGGCCCTACCCCGCCCCTGGGGGTAACACACGTGCTAGTGGCTGTACTTATGAAAGGGAAGGTGACCATGCTCACAACTCCTGCATACCAGGGTCAGGATATGAGGGTGTTTTTAGGTGAGGTCACCCAGGGTGAGCTCGTGGTCCTGGGTGCTTCAGAAACTCCCGTGGCTGAGTTGTATTTCTGTAAGACCAGCTGCCACTCTCTGGGCAGCCTTGAAAGCTCTCTTGGGGACCACATCGAACAGTCAGACCCACGAGGGAGCTCGGCACGTTGCAAACTGGGTGCACTTCAGGAGATGGTTCCAGCGTAAGGCCGCAGCGCGTCCCTCGGCTTGCAAGGAGAGACCCGGCTGGTGGTTCCGGGGAGGATGACGGGAACTGCCCTTCCCCTCAGGGTACTTCCTGCGTGCCTGCCGGTACCAGGCCTGTGCAGATTGCTTCACAGGCACGCACTTCCCATTTCATCCCCGAGAGGAGAGTCCCACGCCCGGCAGCGGATCACGCCAGCCTGGCGGCTCAGCACAGCCGGCATGGATGCCCGCACAGCGCGGAAGTCCGGAGTCTGAATGCGTTAAAAGCCTTCTGCCGTCCAGTTGGTTCCGATGCCCAGTGGGTCCTAGAGATCGGTTTCCCCAGGCTGGGGATCTCTACTACGGAGCAGACGGCCTCGCCGTCCTCCCTTGGAGGGACTGGTGGGTTTGTGCTGCTGACCTTCCTGTTAGTGGCAAATGCTTTCCCCTGTGGTGCCACCAGGTCAAAATCAAGGTTGTCGACAGGCTCTGTCTCTCCAGAGGTTCTTGGGGAGCATCCATTCCTTGTATTTTTTAGCTCCCGAGTGGCTGCCTACGTTCCTTGGCTCATGGCCCCTTCCTCCCCCCTTCCAAGCCCAGAACGGCAGCATTTTCTCGGCTTCTGGTCAGTGTCTTTCTTTTCCGTCGGAAGCCCCTCTCCTTGTCTTCCTTTCACAAAGACACGGGAGGACCCTTGAAGCTAACTTTCCCCTTTCAGTAAGTACCCTTAGTCACATATGCAAGGTCTCTCTGCGAAGATCACGCTCCCAGGCTCTGAGGACTAAGGACGGGGATGGGCCTCTTTTTTCAGCTGACCACAGCTCCTCTCCCCAGAGGGGCCTGGTGGCATCGTGGTTACCCCTTGGCCGCCAACCCCAAGGTCAGCCATCTGGAACCCCCAGCTCCTCCCCGGGAGAAAGAGAAGGCTGTCCGCGACTTTAAATAAAGAGTCGCCGTCTTGGAAGCCCACTGCAGCAGCTCTACCCTGCCCTGCAGTCGCCCTGAGGCCTAGCGGGCTCAAGGGCAGTGGGCGCCCACCCCTCCCCAGTAGCCTCGTGATGGTGGCCTTGCCTGCGTACGAGGAGCACAAGAAGCAGCTTGGAGACACCGAGTGACCACTGGCTGCCCACGGTTCTATGCACTCCTGCACCCTCTGATGCTACTGCATGCTCACTCCCCACACAGGGACTTCTAGGCTCTTTGTGGTCTGGGTCTCTTGCCTGGGTCTCTGTGGAGGGAACTTTGGCGCCTGGGCTGTGGCCACACACCTTGCTTGAGGCTCGTGCACTGAACGAGGGGATCCCAGATTTGCCATGACAAGGTGGCCTCGGGCAGCTTTGTTCTCAAGTGTGCTTGAGGAGAGGACACTTGGGGTGGCACAGACAGGCAGTGGGCTCACAAGAGGGACCGACCGCCCTAAGAGCTCTGGGTGCTGGGCCCCCATAGATGCCGGCTGGTTCCAGACCCCGCCCCCTTCAGATGGGCTGCCTTAATCCCTGTGTGTGCCCAGCTGGCTTTGGTATCTCATCCATGAGGAGATTATAGTGTGTGGCCAGGGTGGAGAGTCACGGGGCCTTAAGAGGTCAGAACGTCAGCCAGACTGGCCTGTTCCAGATCCCCACAGAGCTGTGTTGACGGGATCCTTGGTGGCACAAGGGTGACGTGCTCCTCTCTGAACTACAAGCCAGGCACCTGGAACCCCACAGCCACTTCGTGTGCATGGACTGTTGGTGATGGGCTCACAGAAAGACGAGCACCGGAACCTCTCTGGGCGCTTCTTCTCCGTCCTAGGTTTGACCACCCATGCAGTGACAACAAGCAGCCCAACAGCACGACTGCCTGGAATCATCGCTTACTTCCGTGCTGATCCTCGGTCCCTGTCATCCCTTAGAGCAGCAGTCCTCCACCCTCCTAGAACCGCGACCCCCTTCCTACAATCCCTCATGCCGTGGGCACTCCCTCAACTGTAACATTATTTTTATTTTGGGGGGCATCACTGCCCTCTGGTGGTCATGGGAACTACCCAGCCTTGCTCCAGGAGAGCTGCTGCTGGATTTGAACTGCCAAGCCCGTGGGCTGCAGTCCCACACTCAACCACGATGCCACCGGGGCTCAGCCCTCATTATTTTTATTGCCACTTTATCACTGTCAGTTTGCTACTGTTAAGAATCGGGCGACCCCTGTGCAAGGGTTGTTTGACCCCTCAAGGGGTCGTGACCCACAGATTGAGAACCGCTGCTTTGGAGGCTGTGGCGTGAAGGGAGTGAATGTGCACAGGGAACGGGTAGAGGACTGTTTTCCACTGGGCGTGAAGGAACACAGGGCCGTGTGGTGACTCCGGTGTCCTGAATACTGACGGGAAAGGACCAGTGGCAGATGGCCCTGCTGGCCCCTCTCAGCTCTCCAGCTTCGAGTGGCAAGGCCCCCATCCTGGCTGCTTCTTAGAGCCATGACACAGGCTGAGCACGCATCACCACACGTCCGCGTGGCCCAAGGGCTGGAGAGAACCACTGACCTTCTCTTCCCAAGGGCCCGCTTGCTCTTGTCTCTCTGGGGAGCAGGCCCACTGTGCCCTGTGAGTCCTGGGCAAGGGCAGGGGCTTGGGTTTGGGTCCTTTACCCTCTGCTGTAGACCTAGGGTCAGTCAACTTTCAAATTGTTTCTTTCCTGCTGGTCAGTCCAAGGGAGCTTCAAAAAGGTGGTGGGGGTCGGGGGAACATGGAACCCAAAAGATAATAGAATGTTTCCATGCCCTTTTAGAAGCGCCTCTTGTCATTGTGGGAGTTTTTCGGAGGGTGGCGGGGCTCGTCTGTGGGCCCTCCAGTGTCGTCGCTCGCTCCCACTGCAGGAAGAGCAGCCACAGACACAGAGCGGCAGACTCGGCCTTGGCTGGCCTTCCAGGATGTTGTTATTCGAAAACACCAACGGGGCCCGAGACTTGGATCTCAGACCGTAGTGGGCTGGCCCTTGCCCTAGACTTAGCCTCTTGTTTCCTGGAGTCTCTGACACCTTCTGTACCCCATCCCCGACCTTTGCTGCTGCTGCTGCTGCTGCTGCTGTGCTTGCTTCCGTTCTGCTGATAAAGCAAGCAATCGGGAGAGTGTCTGCACTCGGCCAGCCCCTGTGCCACCTGCCTCACCTCCCTCTGTGCCTCGGAGGCCAGTCTGTTCCGCACTGTGCCCCAGCCCCTTCCTCATCCCCAAACTTCCTTGCCCTGGCTCCCAGGATCCCTCACTCTCTCTCTGCCCCGCTGACTGACTCTCTCCAGGGCCCAGACCGTGAATAGCTCCACTCTGTCTTTGGTGATGTTAGCCACTTACCCGCTCTGTTTACAGCGCCTGCATGTATTTCTCTCGCCAGACTTCTCTCCTGGGCTCCAGGCTTTACTGTTAACTGCGCGCTTGACAGCAGACCTCTCAACCCTCACGGACATCTGTCAACTCAGCCCCCGGCTCCAGGAGCGCCCGGGACCCTCCTTTCCCACATCTGCAAGTGACACCCCACCCCCACGCAGCCGCCGTTGTTTCAATGCGAAAACCTTGGGAACATCTTCAACGACTCTTTCACTTCCCTCCCCCAGGCCGTCAGGAAATCCTGTTGGCTCCATGCTCAGAACATATGCAGACAGACGGCCGTATCACGGTGGCGCCGCGGTTAAGTGCTTCGGTGCTAACCTGAAGGTGGGAGGCTCAGAGCCACCGTCATCCACTCTCTTGGTGGGGAAAAGATGTGGCCATCTGCTTGCTTAGAACTCAAAGCCTCAGCCAACACTGTCCCCTGGGGTGGGGGTACTCTCCTCTGCCCTACAGGGTTGCCATGATTCAGAACCCCATGGGGTTTGGGGTTATGCCTTGGGCTGCTAACCCCAAGTTGGTGGTTTGAAATCCCCCAGACGCTCCAAGGAAGCAAGAAGAGACTCATCTCAGAAGCCCTCCGGGGGAATTCTAGAGTCCGGGGTGGGGGGTGGGGTTTCCTGTCAGCTCCAAGGCAGTGATAGTCTATAACTGTCAGATGCACCTTTCAGAACCTTGGGCCTTCTTCACCTCTGGCCTGACTTGCCGCTTTAGACCCCATGCTCCAGCTCCCTGGTCCTGCCGCTGCCCCCAGCAGTGTGTGCTATAGTAGAACCGCCACAGGGGGGTTTTCATGGCTCCAGTCTCAGCAGGTCACTCCTCAGCCCCAAAGAGTGTCGTCCCCTCTCCCGTGCCCTTTCTCTGGCCTGGCTCCCTCCTCCCTGCCAGGAATCGGAGCAGTCCTTAGGACCTGGGCCCCCAAGCAGTGGGGGCAGTGGCCGGGCCTCTGCTGCAGTGTCTGGGTGACCCTCCTTACGATGCGTTGGGACTGGGGTCTGGGCACAGGATGGCGTCGCCTGAGGCCTGGCTCCAGGGGCTTCTCCAACAGAGCGTCCATGACTGTGCTCCCTGCAGGCGCCCCGGGGCTTCCCACAGTAGAGGGGTGCAGGGCCAAGGGGGCCACTGTGGGGAGGCGGGGTGAGGGGCACCTGGTCTTCTGGGTAATCACGACTTTCTTCTGAATCATTAAAGAAAGCTCAGGATTTACAGCCTAAGCCCTGGCCACTCCGGGAGGCTGGGGAGGCATTGGATGGCTAACCGCTTGGTTGGTGGTTCATAGACATCAGCTGTTCCTCTGAATCAAGAGGAGGTACGACTCCTATAAAAATATACTCATTTATTTATTTATTTATTTAGTTTTTTTGTGGGGGGGCATCACTGCCCTCTGGTGGTGGGAGTAGGAGGTCTAGCCTTTTGCTCCTGTGGAGCCACTGCTGGAATTGAATCTCCGTCCCAGTGGGCCGCAGTCCCATGCACAACCACTACGCCAGCGGGGCTCAGCCCCCCAAATATATACTCTTTAGCTGCGCCCTGGTGGTGCAGTGGTTGTGCACGGGACTGCAGCCCATAGGGTTGGTGGTTCAAATCCAGCAGCAGCTCTCCAGGAGCAAGGCTGGGCTTCCTACTCCCACCAGGGCAGTGATGCGGGGGGAAATATATATATATACACACACACACACACATTTTGTAGGTCCACTGTGAGTCGGCAGGGACTTGGAGGCAGTGGGTGTGGGGGGTTGTCCCTGGTCTGTGATGGGAGCGTGGGCTGCAGCACACCAGGCTGTGCCTTTGCCGAGAGCTTCTCCCAACCTCGACTCCTTGCTCCTCCCTGACATTTCAAAGTCCAGCTCTCTGCCTTATCGCCAGGCCCCTGGATGGTGAGGACTAACCTGGGAGCCCTAGGCTGCGGAGGACAGACCAGGGTGGGTCTGAGCAGACTTTGGTGCAGCGCTTCCTGGGGCACCCGCCTAACCCCATGCTGGGCACCTCCTGACATGAACACCTCCAAGCTCCCCACAGCACAGCGGGGAAGGGTCAGGCCCGCCCGCTGCTGGTTCTGGCGTGGAGGGCGTGGGGCAGCAGGGGTGGGCCGGCACAAATCCATGGTCCTCCAGAGGCAAGGCCGGAACTGGAGCCCAGAGCCTCCGCCTGCGGCACCTGGACCCTGCTGTGCGGCTGTGGGGGTGGCTGGCTGGGCGTTTTCCACTTCTGGGGAGGACCCTTGGGGAGCAGGAAGGGGAAGAGGCAGGATGCCCAGACCAGAGGAAGACGAGGTCTCGAGTTAGGTGGCCGCTTCCTTGGGCGCTGTTGCCTCTGGCCTGGCGTGATTCTAGGCCCTGCTGCAGGGAGGGGCCAAAACCACTTCCACAAAACCCGTCACGCCCCTATGGGAAGAGCTTTCGTTTTTTAAAATATTTTTTAGATGTAACAAAAAGACTTTATTGTTTTGTCAATAAACCATGATGAAACTTAGGACTGGATCACCTGCCTTTTCTCTTCTTATCTCCTCCCAGTTCAAAATGCTTGCACCGCTTCATAGCCAACATCCTCTTAGATCTGCAGTCGGGCTCAACACATTCCAGCCTCAACACAAACTTCTTCGTTGTTTGAGCCTTTCGTTGTTTGAGCCTTCCTGCGGAAAATTGGCTTGAGTCTGCCCACCATAGCTACTCTGCTCCCTGTCATAGCATCGCTGTCCCCAGGCATACAGAGACTCTTTACCCTTCTTGTCCTGTGCCACTTCTTACAGAAAGTCCGGCGGGTTTGGGGAATGTTCACCATGTTTACGGGAGCACTACCCGTTGAGTGGAAGAAGCCAGGAGGATTCTGGGTCAAGTTTCTGATTTGAGTTCGCGTGAAAATAGGGTCACTTTTGAGCGGCACTCGACGCCACTCGTGGGCTCCCACGCATGTGCATGTAGGTGTGTGTGTGGCTCCAGAGTCTGTGGCCGCAAGGGGGGCAGCCACCGTGAAAGGGGACGATGCTCTCACCCAGACCTTGTCATGATAAGAAAGGCCTTACTTTTTTGCGGCCGCTTCCCGTAGAAGGAAAGGACAGGTAGGTTGAGTCTTGAGAAGTTCGTGGGGACTTTTTGTTTTGTTTCGTGTTCATCGTCAAAGTCGACAGCCTCACAGAGCTCTGTGGCGGAGTGTAGGATGACTGCCGGGTCACAGGTGGGAAGCACGTGCATCTTTCTCTTCAGATCCCCGTGGCATCTTCTGGCCACGTGTGGAGTGGTCCTGCTCGGCCGTCTGAGCTCTTGGATCCACGTGGGTGACGATGCGGGGCGGTGGGGGAGCTGCTTTTGAACAGGAGAGCCCTGGGGAGCCAGGGACACAAATGGAGGGCTCGTTGGCTGAGGGGAGCTTGTCTTTCTGTCCCCGCTGCCATTGCTGGTAGGCGTTGTCCACACGACCCTGGCTCTGGGCCGCCTCGTGTGCAACCGAACAAAACGGCGTCCAATTTGTGCCCCTACTGTTAGAGCCACTCCATCAGCCCTGTTCATTCTGCATCTCCGGAGGCCTCTGCAGGGCCAGTGCAGTGTGTACCGTGGCTCTCCTGGCCGAAGTCTTTAACTCCCACCAAGCCAGCGGTCCCGGCCTGGCAGGTGGGAGCTCCTGATGGGATTCACCTGTGAGTAACTGCCACCAGCATTCCTTGGGTGCATAACATGAGCGCGATCTCCTGACCAGCAAGAGCCAGGAGTGGGTCATGTCTCTTGGACCCAAGATCCCGGCACAGTGCACCTCCTGGGTCAAGATGACAGCTACACAGACCGTCCGGGGAGCAGCCGCAGAACCAGGCGACTTGGAGGGCTGAGCCTTTGGTGAGGGCAGGAGGCAGCAGGGCACGCCAGGGAGGTGTTTTCGTTTGGTTCCTTCTATCTACTTACTGGCCCGTGGCAGAGCAGAGCAAAGCCAAGCCCTGCCAGGGTCTCCCTCATCGTCACAATTGTTAGGGGTGGGCCTGTGACGACAAGGTAGAAGTGGCTGGACTTCAACCAGCACCGCTCCCGACGCTCCCTCTGGGCCAGTCCAGGAACAGATTCACCCGGGATGGGAGCATAGACACCTGCCATCACCGGGATCCAGTCCCTCTCACAGGCACTCCCTGCTGCCCTCATGCCTGCCGGGGCCGGCCCCAGCAGGGCGGGTAGGAAATAAACGTCCCCTGTGGAAGCTCTTGGGGCTCCTGGGTGATGCAGACGTGCCGGTGCTCAGTGCTCAGGTGGGTGGGGAAGCTGCTGGCTGGAGGGGAGAGAGAGAGAGAGAGACCCGGCCCTCTGCTTCCATGAAGGCCATGCTGGAAAAGGGTTGGACCCTTTCTGCTCTGCACACCTGGGCCTGCCCTGAGTCTGACCCCAGCTGAAGGCCGGAGCTCCTAGTCAAGGGCCCAGGGGGCGAGCCTGCTCAGTGGTGCAGAGGGCAGCCGTGTACCCCTTTTTCCCATGACCTCTCCTGGCGTGCCCTCCTCTCTCCCTCCCTGCCACCGTCCCCCTCCAACAGTCCGCCCCCCATGTGACCCTGTGCCACAGGGAGAGACCACAGTGCACTGTTGGTGGGCCCTCCTGTTGCTGCAAGGAGGGGCTCGCCTGGGCTGGCAGTGGCCACTTGCTGTACTCTCGGGTCCTGATGAGTCAGTGGGTGCCTCTGGCCCCTGGGACTGCTTGCACTCTTGGCACACTGGCCTTCCCCCTGCCCACCTCTTCACCCCTGTCTCTCCTCCCAGGTCTAGGGGTACACCCCTAAGAGGTGCAGGGCTGTAAAGTGGACGGAAGGCTTTCTCCCTGCTATTCCAGCTCACCCAGCCTCTGCCTGGGTACTTACTTGAGTAGCAGAAAGTGGGCGTGAAGCAGGACACACAGCACTAAAAAGACAAGCTAGGCCTCTAATTGTATTGACTCCGGATGGAAACATGTTCAAGGACTCATACATATGGCCGGGGAAGGTGCCATCTAGTCGCTGTGGGCCATGTGTGCAGCTTTAATCGGAGGGTATGGCCTGTGTGATATAGCCCCATCCTCTGGGCTGTTGCTTCCCCCAGGGCATTGTGATGGCCCATGTTAGGTGTCCTCTTGGCTGGGCTGTGATTCTGAGTGGTTTACCAGGCCCTGGGCTGATTGCACCCCTGTGACGTAATGTAATTACTCTCCACTTTGTGTGTGTCTGTCCCTGGTTGTAGTTCTTGTTTTCTGGTTTGGAAATACCCCAGGGATCTCATCTCACCTGTGTTCTGAAGAGCCCTGGCGTGTGAGGAGCCCTGCTTGTCTGTCCCTGCACAGACACGACATCGAGGGGCAGAGCCTGTCAGTGACTTGCCCAGGGTCTCTTGGCTGGAGGGTGACAGACACGGCTCAAGCCAGGCTCCTGGCCCCAGTCTGGCCCACCGTGTGTTCTGTGATGCCCTTGGTGGCCACACACCCGTCTCACCCAGGGTGCAGGACCCCGACCATGTCTCAGCTCCTCCCTGCACCCTGCTATCAGCATCAGCCTCGTTGGGTGTAAAGATCAAATCAGCTTCAGTGTTTTAGTCATTTTATTATTTTTTACATTTTTACTATCTTTTAAACTAATTTACTTTTATAAGGCACTTTCGAATTATTTTTTTAAGAGCTCAATAGAAAGTAAATGTCTAGAAAAGAATGATGGCAACATAGGCACAAATATGCTTGATTCAGTTGATGTATGGGTTGTTAGAAGACCTGTAAAAGTCCCCAATAAAATGATCTTTTAATAAAAAGCTCATTTTTATGCTCCAAACCCACTGGGGGAGGGGGTCTGAGAGCTCAGTTACTCCCCCCATTAGTTAAATAGCGGGTCAGTTTTATGCTCAGTCTTGGTCAGGATGTGGTGACTTAGTCCTTTCCCTCAAGAAACTTGGGGAAACAAGAATGGACAGTGTCTCAAAGGTTCTTTTTTATGGACTTAGATAGAAGGCAGGTGGTTTGTATTTCTGCCTGGAAGAGGGAGGCTACTCAGAGGAATTGCAACTTCAAGTGGCCATAAAGCCCGAGTAGGGATTGTTAAGCAGAGGAGAAGAGAGCAGACGTTCCAGGCGCAGAGGACGTCTGAGCAAGGCAGGGCGAGCGCGTGCCTGCGAGAGCCAGCATGCGGCCCTGAGTAAGCAGGGAGAGGAGATGGACCCGAAGGTGGACGCACGCTGGCTGACGGACTCGACCGCGCTCTGTATGTGCTGACGGAGCCACAGACTCACAAGACCAAAGCAAAAATGAAACCAGTAAGCCGACTGCCTCTCAGTTCTGACGCACACACCCCACGCACAGCAGAGCAAAACCCTGCCCTCCTGGCCCCGTCGCCACCCCAGCCCCTTGGTGCAGCCACTGCCCGAGTCCTTCTCTAATTCATGCCCACGACCGTGGATCGATTCTGACTCACATTTCAGACCCACCCCTGTGGGTTTTCAAGGCTGTAAATCGTTCTCTCTCCTGAGCACCTGGTGCAGTTTAACTACTGGTTACGAGGTAACCTTCTAAGCCAGCGGTTCTTACTCTGTGGATCACGACCCCTTTGGGGGTCAAAGGACCCTTCCACAGGGGTCACCTAAGACCATCGGAAAACACATACTTCCAATGATCTTAGGAACCAAGACACCAGTCCTTTATCCATCTGCAGGCAGGTCCGCCCATGTGCACTGCACATAGGCCCATCGATGAGTACCCAGTGTGAGGACTGTTTGTTACCCAGGCTACACCATGCTTCAAGACAACATTTCATTTATTTGTCATTAGAAATAAATAGTCCACAATAGATAATTACATATTGTTCTTGTGATCAATCACTATGCTTTAATGGTGTTCCATTTGTAACCATGAAAATACACCCTGCCCATCAGGTAGTTACATGGCGATTCATAACAGTAACAAAATGACAATGATGAAGTAGCAATGAAAATAATTTTATGGTGTGTGGGGGGGGGGGCGGGGGCGGGGGTCACCACCACATGAGGAACTGTATTGAAGGGTCGTGGCATTAGCAAGGTGGAAAACCACTACTCTATGCTACCAGGAGTGCAACCAAGCCACAGCAGAGATTTCAGCCAGAACGTTTGCTGTCAGATTTATGTTTTACATAAAACAAAAACAGCTGAAAGGATTAAAAAATGACTCAAATTGCACTGCTGTCAAGTCCGTTCTGACTGACAGTCACCTGTGGTACAGAGCGGAAGTGTCCCATCTCGTCCCCATCGAGATAATGTGGACAGAAGCAGATGGCCTCCTCTTTGTCCTGTGGAGTGGCTGGGGGCTTCAAACTCTCAGCCTCTTGACCAGTAGCCAAATCCATAACCGCTGCGCTACCGAGGCTGCATTCATTCTCACTGGCATTGTGTCGACCCCGTAGACAGCCCCTGTGGGCTTCCCAGACGGTAAACCTTGATGAGGACAGAAAACCTCATCTTTCTTCCTTATGGCGGTTGGTGGTTTCAAACGGCTGACCGGGGGTTAGCAGCCCAATGCTTAACCCACTACGTCACCAGGGCACCTTTCACAGAGCCTTCTAAAACCCTGTGGGTCCTCTTTAAAGTGCTCCAATCATTTCTCCCCCAGATCTTAAACTCAACTCCTTTCACCCACACTAGAATAACTGAGGAGACAGGAGAAAGAGAGGAAGACTAGACCTTGGATCAAAACGAAACCATGGGTCATCGGGTTTCCCCTCATCATGACCTTGGTGGGAATGGCAGCCTTTACTTTGATTATATTAACAAGGCCCTGGTCGGATGCCCAGAATTAGCACTGAACTCACGGCAAGGTGGTGGAACCCTGCTCGTCACAACTGCAAATGGGGAGGGTTCCGAGACTGAATGTCTGTGGGAGCAGCCCTCTCTTTCCCAGGGGGGTTTGACTCATCACCCATCTTGCCGTTGTTAGTCCAGTGCTGATCCGACTGCCCCGCCATCTCCTTTAGTAGACAGACAGACAGACAGACAGACACGCACACGCACACACTGAGTCTCAGGAGGCACTCCCCCCACCAGCCAGTGCCTGGCATTGGATCCAGTCTCCCAGACTGTGAGATGTTGCTGAACTTCTGTGCTCTAAAGCCTCCTGCTTACTGTCCTTTTGCCATGGCCGCCCTAGGAAGCTAAGACAGGTAACTCACCAGGGGCCCAGCTATACTACACAATGTCACCTAGGGAAAAGGCCAGGTACCATTTAGCAGCACGGTTAGCATTTAAACACCTATTGTTTTTCACCGATGAAACATACAACTTTCCTCTAGTCCTTTAATGCTTCCTCCCCCCCAGTCTCATGACCCCTATTCTACCTTACAAATCCGACTAGGCCAGAGTATGTACACTGGTGCGGATAAGCGTTCACAATACAGGGAATCCAGGACAGATCACTCCTCAGAACCAATAATGAGAATAGCGATACCAGGAGGGGAAGGGGAAGATGGAGGCAGAAAGGGGGAGCTGATCACAGTGATCTAACTATAACCCCCTTCCAGGAGGACGAACAACAGAAAAGTGGGTGAAGGGAGCTAGCGGTCAGTGTCAGACATGAAAAGATAATAATAATTTATAAATTATCAAGGGTTCATCAGGGAGGGAGGGTGGGGGAGGCAGAAAGACAATGTTTTGAAAATGATGATCACCACCTGTCTACACATGTGCTTGACACAATGGTCGGATGCCTGACTGGATTGTGATAAGAGCTGTAAGATGGAAAAAAAAAAAGAAAAAGAAAACAAAAAATCTACTGTTTGTAGACCTTGTGAGGTGCTACCACCTGGGCCCTGATTCCATGGTGGCACAATCCAGCGCCGTCCTCCTGATTGGGTGCCCGCCTGTGCTGCAGCCCCTGTGCCCATCACCTTATGGAGGCCTTCCTCTTTTGTGCCGCCTTACCAAGCAGGATGTCCGTCCTCAGGGGCTGGGCCCTCCTGATGACCAGTCCAGAGTATGCGAGTCTCGCCATCCTTGCCTCTAAGAAGCGTCTTGGCCTTCCTTCCTCCCAGACGGATCTGCTGGTCCCTGTGGCAGCCCTTTGAGCATCCGTCACCTGCACAGTGACTCGGAGCCTCCTTCATCCGGAGCTGGCCCAAGTGTTCCTCCTTACTTAATAAATCGAAGCTGGTCTGCCCCCTGAAACATTCTTGGTATGTTTTCATCCCAAACACTTTTTAAGGAGCTCCCGTAAAGTTGGGGGGAGCACGGGATACTCAAGATTCGTCTTGTTGAAATGCCTCTGAAGATATGAGTTTCACTGTTTCCTCGAAGTAACTTTGGCTTATGCAGTACCACGTCAGGGTCAGGGATTGCTAGGACGTGAGTGCCCTGGACAGACTTGACGGGCCCTAAGGTTTGCGTTCTCAGAAAGCCGCTGCTTATTCTGGAGCCCGGCCCCACATGCTGCCTCACTGACTCTGCCGCAGGCCCGGCCTCTCTCCCCTTCTTAGGTGTCCGGCCCTAACCATAGATCCTGGGAGGCTCTGGGCTGCCCTGGGAGGCTCACCTAAGGGTTGGAAACTTCTACAAGATGTGGTCTGCGGGTAGTGAGGTCAGTTTCCCGGGTTCCTCAAGCCCCCCCTCAAACCAGGAGGATGTGAGGGGGTCCTGCACAGTGGGTCGCTGGGAAGGTGGGAGTTCCTGATTACCAAAGAGAATTCCCTCCTCCTCCATCTGCCAGGCGCCGCCAAGGTCTCTGTGCCTCCCTCCCTGACGCCCAGAGATCCCCATAGGGCTCTCAGGCCTCTTCTCTTCTCAGTCAGGGTGGGGGCAGTTAAGTGTGAACCTCTCCAGGGTTATTGGCCTTTACTTCCTACGCTCATTTCACAGTCGGGGTGCTGCCACCGAGTGACAGGTTGGAGGTTCGAACCACCCAGAGGCACCTCAGAAGAAAGGCGTGGCGATGTGCTCGTGAAAGGTAGTTCCAGTTTTAGTCTATATGACAACTTGGGAGGGGGGTCCTCCGAGTCAGAGTGGACTCCTGGGCCCTGACTCTCTTGCTGTGGTTTGCCCTGGATCTTTCCAGAACCCAGCTCCTCATGAGTTGCACTCCCCCGAGGGCATGCTTCTCAACCTGTGGGTCATGACCCCTTTGGGTTCAAATGACCCTTCCCCGGGGGTCGCCTGATTCAA
>PVJH01015876.1:28127-52167 GCA_004026705.1 Nesogale talazaci
GCCATCCAGTCTTGATCTTCCAAACTCTGGGTCCATTGTGTGGCTCCTTTAGGAGCTGCCTTTGATCTCACTAAAATAAGAGGTGCTATTTTGGACCCTGCTATGCTGAGAGATGTGTATTTAAAACTAAAATAGAGTGTGCTTTGTAATTTGCGGGTGTTTCCTTTTTTCTGCTCCAGACACACTGTGTGTAAATTGTAGTGTCCTCCCACCCGGAGGACAGCCTCTGGGAAGCACTCACAAACCAGCTGCTCCAGACAAGGGCCCCTGGGGACCCAGGACGTGGCCTGGCTGCACCAGAGCCAGGCATACCTGCCTGTTCACAGGCCCGAGTCTTCTGACGCCAGGCAGCTGGGACAGGAGCTTGTGCTGTGGACAACCTGCCTGCCAAATAGAGGGTCAGGCCATCTGACTCGGGGCTTGAAGGGTTTGGAGCTTGGGCCCTCCTTACCTGGTTCTGCTGAGGGACAGATAGCCCACCAGGTCTGCATCGAGAGTTGGGGGCAGGCTGAGTTCCCTGACTGAACCGTAGGCGGATTGACAAGTTTCTCCTTCCTGTCCTTTCACACCAAACCTTGGTTGTGATGGTTACCAGCATCTTGTGAAGGGGAAGCCTGCCCCAGTGGGCGGGGTAAGATGGAACCCAGGTCACCTCCGCCCTATATGTTCAGTGCTGGCAACCCAGTCCGGATGTCGCCCACCACCCACGGGCTTTTCTGTTTGAGGTGCTCCACTCCCTGTTATCTGAAAAGAGGAAACCCTTGAGGTTCACAGATGGCAAGGCTTCATTGGAAACAAAGTGTCGAGGTGAAGCCCCTCTCCTAACTGGGCCAACGGGGCAGCTGGCTGCTTTCTCCAGCTGTGGTGCCTCCCAGGGAGGGTATGCTTGAGTGGTGCAGCACCTCCGACAACCCCCTGAGCCAGGCGATCCACGCTGCCTGGGACTGGTGCTTAGCATTACCCTGGGGTACGAAGGTTCCCATTCTACCTACCGCCCCCTGATGCCCGGGCTACTTTTAGTTCAAAGTGATTTACAGAAGGACAAGGAGAAGAAAGTAGCGTTCCTCTGAGTCAACAATCATGTGTCGGCGAGCTCTTGGTGGCAGACGGTCCAGAGGAAGATCTCCAGGCCATTCTTCTGAGGCACCTCGGATGGACGCACACCTTCAGCCTGCACCTGGGTCAGCAGCCAAGTGTGTCCACGGACCCACAGAGACCCAGCGAAGACCGAGCAGAACTGCCTCTCCGGCTTTCCAAGACTGTAGCTCCCTAAGGAACCAAAATGCCCCGTCTCTCCTGCAGACACTCCAGCCATTCGAAAACCGTCAACCAGCCAAGGGAGAACGCTGGGCTTTCTCTTGCTGGAGAGAGTCCTGGAAACTCACAGGGGCAGTTCTGACCTCTCCCACAGGGGTGGCTGTGGCGTGTGTGTGTGTGTGTGTGTGTGTGTGTGTGTGTGATTGTTTCTGGTTTTAGGAGAAAGAGGAGGGGGCTGGTGGCAGTACAGAGAGGGGAGAGTCTACACTGGGCCCCTGTGAGTCAAAGGTGGCCCCGGAGTTCTGAGTACAGCAGGGTGTTTCCCTAGCCAGGTGCAGGGGTGTTTGGCTGTGCTAATCACGTGTCGGTGTTCACTTAGGAGACCGCAGAGCGAGCCAAATAGTCTGCTTAGTGACATCTTCACGGGGCTGGGGCACGGACTTGGACCAGCTCGTCCCAGCCACAGGGATCCCCACAGGGATGTAGTCCCACTGTTAATGCACGGACGGTGTGGGGTGCATCAGCCAGTCTGGGGGCCCTCCCAGGAGGCCCAGACTCCAGCTGCAGCCTGTACAGAGTGCACCGTTTCTGTGACCCAGGCCGTGTGGGTGTGCGTGGCAGGAAACCACGTGGACAGACAGACAGGCAGCGGTGTGGGGATGAGACCTTTGTCTGACACACAGAGACACTGAAACCACCTGTGGTGGGCCCACGGCTTTAAAACGAGGAGTGGCTACACACGGACGTTAGATAGGAAGGCAGACAGAGTGGCTGCCCTCCTTCAGTCACTTACACTGTGGGCTGAGCCCAGCCTCCCTCCCCCTGGGGGTCTTGGTGGGCAGACTGGCATAGGGCTGTGTTCTTTGTGATGGTCTCTGGAGCTCGTCACGCTATCCCTGGGGGTGGGGAACCCTGCGCAGGTCTCCCTGCCAGGACACAGGGTCAGCTTGGCCTTGGGGGGTGCACCCAGGACCCCAAGACTGTCTTCCTAGAAAGCCTCTCCCTAGGGTGCTTGTATTCTTTCATTGCCTCCAAAGCAGCCTTCAAACAGTCAAGCTACCACTGCTGTTGCCGCCGCTGCTGCTGCTGGCCGGCCTCTGCCCACTCTGCTGCTCCTCCGGCAGTCCCCCCAGTAGTGGCAGCCCCAGGAGCCTGGACCTTGGGCACTGTGCCCTCTGGCCACCACCTGCCAGTCTTCCTGCCCTGCTGAAACACACAACCTTTTTCTTCGGAGGGTTCCTGGCCTCCTTGCTGTCCAGGGCGGACGGGCTAACCCCTGGGAGACTGGGTCCGTGGGCGTTTGCCCAGGGCTGAGTCCTGGTGGTGTGGTGGTTAGGCATTGGGTATGGCCAACCCCAAGGTCAGTAGTTTGGTGCCACCAGCCGCTCCAAGAAAGAAAGAGGAGTCCTTCTATTCCAGGAAAGGGTTCTCTTCTCAGAAACCCACAGGGGGAGTTCCAGCCTACCCTGTAGGGTGGCAGTAGGAGTTGGAATTGACTCCATGGTGGCAGGGAGTTTAGCTCTGTCTGAGCCTTGTGCAAAGCACCCCGGCAGCCCCATGGTTAAAGGCATGGGCTGCTGGGCCAGCCGTGGGAACCCACCAGGTGCTCTGGGAGAGGGATGTGGCAGGTTGCTTTCTTAAAGCAATGCCCTTAGTGGGTCTCTATGGGCTCGCCAGCAGCGGGTTTTTGTTTGTTTGTTTGTTGGGTGTTGTGGGTAGAGACCTTTGCACTTGGTCGCTCGCTAAGATTGTCGCGGTGCAGTGGTGACCTGTTGGGCTTCTCACCACAACATCCGCAGTTCAAGACCCCTGGCAGCTCCGCAGGAGCAAAAGGAAGCTTCTGACGCCCCTGAAGAGTGAGAATCCCAGAATCCCCCCACACCCGAGGCCTTGCTTCTCTGCCCTGTAGGTCGCTCTGAGGCAGAATCGGCTAGATGGCGGGGAGTTTGGTTTGGGGTTTTGCAGTATGCGGTGGAGGAGCCCTGGTAGGGCTGTTCAGGAAGGATTGGGTTGCTGGCCACGGGGTCGGTAGTTCAAAGTCACTGGCCATTCCTCAGGAGAAAGGTGAGACTGTCTGCTTCTGTCAAGATCTGCAGGCCTGAAAGCCTGTAGATGGTTCCTGTGAGTCAAAATCAACTCTGGGATAGTGTTGGGGCTCAAGGCAGTGATTCTGTAGATGAAAGTTGCAGTGAATAACATAAACAAACACCCTATGGAGTTAGTCCGCTGTGACATACTAAAGCAGGGGAGACTCGACACGGTGGTCATGAGTTGGTCTTGTTTTGTTTTGGATTGGGCATTATTTACAGTACTTTCCTAAGATCCGTGTCGTAATCACCAACCACTTTAACGAATACTTCATGTGAAAATAAGGTAGCTTGTAGGACGTTTCTATCACCAGGGCAAGAGAAGGGCTAGGTGCCTCCTCACCTTCTCCGGGAGGTCCCTCTTACCTGGAATTTGCATTTTCTGGTTTCCACCCATTGACGTTGACATTTTGAGATCCATTCTCGCAGGTTTGGTGCGGGGGAGGCGAGGTCAGGCACTGCGGGCTCCTTCTCAGTTTCAGTCTTGTGAGGCTTATGGTCAGAAAGGGCTATTTTTTGAAGCCAGATTCAGGGCTGCGCAGCTGCCTGAGGAGGCCCGGGGGTGGGCAGGTGCAGGGGTGGGGGAGTGTTGTGGCCAGCCCAGGCCCTGACGAGCCTGCCTGGCCATGTCAGTTCCTGTGGATGCTGGGGTGGGCACAGGGCCTGTTCCTGCCCTGGCTCAGGGGACTTCGGCTGCAGAGCTGGCTCCCTTTGGCAGCCCCCTCTGTTGTCTCTGCGGGGATACCTCATCGTCCATAGTGCTCCCGTGTCTGGCCCTACACGGGGCAGCCCCAGTGACTGACACATGGACAGCAGGACAGGTAGACTTAAGAGATGTGACAGCCCCAGACCGGCGAAGCAGTTGGCTGTGAGGTCTCCTCTTCCTTCCCACATGGATCCTCCACCCCCATCCCTGCTGTACCCCAACATGGGCTTTACCTCCCATCACCATAATGCAAGCAGGGCTGGCCGTCTGAGGAAAGCCGGCGGTCTTGTGAAAACAGCCAGGAAGGGGCCAAGTGTGACCCCCTCCGGCTTCCCCATTGCCAGGGGGCAGAGGTCAGACATATCACCTACTCCAACTCTAGTTGTTCCCCCAGCACTCTCCATGAACCATTGCAGTGGTCACACAGAGAGTAGCCTGAACTCACAACCCAGGGGCTTGGTCAGGGGAGTTCAGGGTCGCCCAAACCAGCCAGGGTAAGCAAACAATAAGGATACAGTGAGGGTTTCAGGCAGCACCTCTCCTCAGCCAGCAGCCGAGTCTGTCTAATCCTTGGCCTCAATCTCAGTTTGGGTGTTGTTCTTCTGTCCCGTCCCACGGTCTCCTGGCCTCAGCCTCTGGTCTCAGCCTGGCTCCTTTGCTCTGCCCCAGGGCCCCCTCCCACAACTTCTGGTCTCGGCCTCCTCTAATGGGCTCTTCTCCTGATGGTCCTGGGATTTCTCTTGTGTGGCCGAGACAGCTGTCATATACAGAGGGAAGGTTCTGATGGAGGTGTGGTTTGTGTCTCCCAGTCCCAAGGAGACAGAGGGAGGTGGCGTGGTTCATGGCGGCTGCTCAGGTCCAAGTGTAATCCCACTTTAATCTTGCCCATCAGCGTGAGTTCTCCCCCCAAATGGGATGGTAGCTGCAGGCCGAGAGGCTAGACTTATGTAATTCATCGCACATCAGGCTGGAAGGGCTGTGTGAGTCGACCCCACCTCAGGCCTCTGAAATAGAGTGGGGTCTTTTCTCTGGTCCTCCTGGCGGTGGGCTTGGACATCCCTCCCCGCCGTCTTACGACTTGCTGTTCTTTCCATCTTCTGTCCCTGTCCTCTGTGACCCCAGGTGGCCCTGATCTCCACAGAGGGCTGGGTGCCTTCCTCCTCCCTGAGGACCTGGGTTCTGCAGGGATGGATCTTGCCTTGTCAAGCCACGATCGTGTCTGAGGCTGAATTTCCACCCCACCCCCACCCCAACTCATTCTCTGGATCCCCACCTCTTAGCTCCCACCTCCCTCCGCCTGTATAGCCTGTGCTTGGCTCCCTCTTTTCTCCCCTGTCTGCCAGCCTCACTGAGGAACTGGGGTGCCGGGAGAGGCAGCTCCCAGTCACCTTGGAGTGCGAGCCAGGGATGTGGCAGTCCCGTGGGAGCGGGTGACGGAGTTGTGCATGGAGCACTGTGAGGACTGGGGTGTGGGTGGCTCAAGGGGTACAGAGTGTGGGCTGGGACGGACACTGCGAGACCGGTTACAGGGTCGGGAGGTCCTAAACAAAGCTTGAGTTCTCATGTTTATACATTTTGTTAAGAGATCAGGTAAGAAAGTGAGAGTTTAGAGGGGAACACCACCGTGAAACCGTAGGGGTGTGTATATCCATATTCCACCCCCCTCCACAGAGGTCGCCTTATCTTTCCCGCTTGGTGCACGTCTATGTCATTAGACGCTGCTTGTCACTGTGTAAAGCCAGGGGCTCGAGACTCCCATGAGATGTGAGCCCGGCAGTAGGGTTGTTGAGCAGATCTGAAGCCCTCCCTTCATGGGAGGTGAGTTCCCAGCCCCCAGAGTGGAGTGCTGCTGCTCCCTAGGGCCCCTGGTCCCAGCCTGTCCCAGAAGCCTCCTTTCTAAGCCTGGTTTGAGATGCCGGAAGGAGCTCCGGTGGCCCAGTTGGTGAAGCGTAGACTGCGAACAGAAAGGTCAGCGGTTCAAACCAGCTGCCCTGCAGGGGAAAGATAAGGCTAGACAAGATTTGGGCTAGATAAGGCCCAACGATTTCTAGCCTGAGTATCCCACGGAGCCATTCTTCTCTGCCCCATGGGGTGTCCCTGCCCCAGACCCGACTGGACGGCAGTATGTTTTTGAGGTCCAGTGGGGCACCTTCATGGCTATGTGTGGGTGGACCCCGGCATTTGACATAAAAGACCCTTTTAAAAATAATCTTTTCACGAGTCTCAATACAGCAGACTGAGTTTTGTAGACATTGCCCTCCCTCACAAGGAGCCAGAGCTGTTCCTTGTGTCCTGCCTGCTTTGGTCCTGAGCTTCTCTGTCCCAGCAAGCGGCCCCCACCACCCTCCAGGTGGCTCATGCTCCAAACTGAGTCTCCCTCTCCTTCTCCCTGCCCCCGCCAATATCCAACCCACTAACATGTCCTGCTGTTCTGAGCAGAGTTGGGCTGTATTCGGAAAGGTCTGCAGTTCAAACCACCAGCCTTTCTGTGGGAGAAACACAGGACTTTCTACTTCCCCAGAGAGATGAAGCCTCAGAGAAGCACAGGGGTGGTTCTATCCTGTCCTGAGGGTGGGGGGGGGGGGGGCGCTCTCTGAGTTGGCATCTACTCAATGGTAGTGTGGTTTTTTGAGAAGGTGATGTTAGTCCGGGTTGACTAGACAAACAAACCCAGAGACACTCAATATGGGTATAAGAAAAAGCTTTATATCAAAGAGACATTGTATATTAAGAAAACATCCCAGCCCAGTTCAGATCAAGTCCATAAATCTGATATTAGCCCATATCTGTGATATCAAGCTATAAATTCCTCTTTAGACTCACACAACAGATGCAATGACACCAAATGCAGGAAGATCACAGGTCAGTGGCCGGGAAGTCTTATGGATCCAGTGGCGGTGGAAGCATCTCACTCTGGCGTGGGTCTCCACGTGCCTCCTCCAGCTCCAGGGTTCTGGTTCCTTCAGCGTGTGTGTGTGTGTGTGTGTGTGTGTGTGTGTGTGTGTCTGGCTGCCAGAGAGCTATTGCTCTCCGTCGCACCTCCACAGGAGGTCATCAAGCTGCAACTTGACTGACAGGCTAGCCTCCCTCCCCTTCCTCAAGCTGACAGATGATGTGACTGCCACAGGGGACTTCCGATGCAGCATCTGGCTCAGGAGCAGGGCTCCAGGGGGAAGTGTCGGAGTCTGTGTGGGAGGAGCCGGGGTCTCCTCAGGTCCCTCAGGCGAGTCCCTGCCCTTTCCTTTGCCCTGTGAGGTCGCAGGTCAGCATGAAGTTGGAGCTTGGGGTGTAGAGGACGGCGTCTCATGTTTCACTGTCATGGCGGCCAGAGGTACTTTTTTGTTTTTTTGTTTTTGGCATCACTGCTCTCCGGTGGTGGGAGGAGGAGGCCCAGCCCCACTGCTGGAATTGAACCTCTGTCCCAGTGGGCCGCAGTCCCGCGCACAACCACTACGCCACCGGGGCTCAGCCCCAGAGGTACTTCTAGAGGCATGTGGGACCTGCTTCAGCCCAGATCCTTTTATTGTCCCCCGGGGATGCCTTCCTCTCTGTCTCATTCTGTCAGAAACTAGGGCTCCACACTTCTTGCCCTAGAATCCCACCCAGGCAGCACCCAGAACTGCCACCTCCTCTTAAAGTGACCAGATTTTAACATTGGTAAAGTGGGACACCGTTGATGGAGGGGGCGGGAGGGTGGATGTTGGTAGAGAGGGTATATTCCCTTCCCATTCTTCCACCGTTCCCTAGCTTGTTGTGCATTCTTTCCCAAAATCGGGACTTTTAAAAATGCTGCGGGATGTGGGACAAATTGTTTAAAATCGTCTGGTCACTCCCTGCAGCTTCGAGGAATAGAGCAGCTGTGCCTGCCTCCGGCCCGAGAATCGTTGGCCTCCATACGGTCCGGCCTCTGGATGTCACAGCAGTCCATAAGGGACTTCCTCTCCAGAAGTAGTTTTTTATGCTGTGCAGATTCTTCCTGCTTCGAAGAGTGAAATAGAACAAGCCAGTCACCAGTCCAAACATTAAGCCTCAGAACTGGGTCAGACAGACAGGGGTGGGAACAATAAGTTCCGTTTGTATCTCACGGTAGCTGAGACCCATGAAACATAGTGCATTTCCAAAAGGGGTGGGTGGGGGACCTTTTTGTGCCGTCAGGGGATTTTTGCCCACCGGATGGTACCATTTAGGGCCAGGTTTCCACTTGCAGCAGTGGTCTCCTCAATTCTATGGCATCAAAGGTGCAGAGGTCTCGGTGAGCAGCCCTCTCGAGATTTTCCAGACCCCCCAGGGCAGCCAGGGCTGGAGGGGACCCAAAACAAATGGAGGGTCTGGAGCACCCCCAGCCCTCAATTTAGCGGGCGGCAGTGTTAAATGCCCTGGAGTTTCCTTCAACTCATAGGCACCTTGTGACGTTGGAAGTGCCCCCAGAGTTCTCTGCGTTGAGACCTATGACAGCAGATTGTCTGGTCATCCTCCTGGATGGGTTTGAAATGCCGACCTCTTGCTTAGCAGGTACCTCGTCTTGGCTCAACTCAAAACCCAAACGCAAACTCACTGTCAAGGTGTGGAGGCCCACGCATCCTACCACCCACCAGAGCACCGAAGAACTGCCCCGGGGGCTTCTGAGACGGTAGATCTTGATTGAAGCAGAAAGCCTCTTCTTTCTCTGGCAGGACAGCTGAGAGTGGTTAGCCGCCCAACTTGTAATCCATCACCCCGTGGAATCAATTCCGACTCAGAGTGGCCCTAGAGGGAAGGGTGGAACTGCTCTCTGCGTTTCTGAGACTGTCAACTCTCAACAGGAGTAGAAAGCCCGGTCTTTCTCCAGTGGAGCGGCTGGTGGTTTTGAACTGTGGACCTCGAGCTTAGCAGCTCAACGCATAACCACGAGGCCACCCCCCTCCCCCCCAAATTAAACTCACCCCTACTGAGTCGATGCTAACTTTTGGTGGCCCTGTAGGACAGGGCAGATCCCTCCCTGAGAGTTACCAAGACTAATTCTATAAGAGAGTAGAAAGCCGTTTTCCCCCCTCAGAGTGACTGGTGGTTTCAAACTTCTGACCTTGCGGTTAGCAGCCCAACTCCTAACCAGGGCTCCTGGACTAGGCCACTGGGTCTCCTTACAACGTAACCCTCTGCCTTGGGGTCAATTGCAACTCTTCGCAAAGAGGACAAGGTGGAACTGCCTCTGGGTCTCTGAGCTGGTACATCCTCCCCGGAGCAGCCAGCAGCCTCCTCCTTCTCCCTTCACTGAGGAGGGCGGCTTGTTTTCTAAGCCCCTCACCGGGGAGAAGCAGTGCTGTTCCATCCACAGGAACATCGGATCCTTCATCACGAGCCGATGTGAAAACAGAGACAAAGCACCATGAAGGTAGTCCTGGAGAGAAGGCCACATGGCCAAGTCAGTGTTCACACAGAAGTAGACCAGTCGTGATGCTGGCCCCTCTCCTGGACAGGGAATGGAGCCTCGGGAGGGCGTTTATTTTAATGTAAATTCCTTACTTAAAAGAAAATCATTTTATTGGGGGCTCTTCCAGTTCTTAGCACAATCCATCCATCCATCATCCATTGTGCCAAGCACTTTTAAACCAATGTTGCCATCATCGTGTTCAAAATATTTTCATTCTGCTTGAGCCCTTGGTAATCAGCTCTTCGTTTTCTCCCCTCCTTCCCCCACCATCTCAGTCTCATGAACCCTTGATAAATGATAAATTATCATTATTATTTTTCTATCTTACATCATCTGCCATCTCCCTTCACCCACTTTTCCAATTTTCTGTTTGTCCCCCTGGTGGGTGGGGGCTTATAGGTCGATCATTGTGATCAGTTCCCCCTTGTCCCCCTACCTTCCTCCTCCCCCTCTCAAGGTATCCCTCCTCTCATTATTGGTCCTGAAGGGTTATCTATTCGGGGTTTCAGGGAAGGAGGGGTTTGTAACAGATGCTGGTCGGGAGCAGGGTTCAATCTGCGCTCTGTTTTCACTGTGTTGCTCAGAGAGTCCTTAGAAACCTGATCGCCTGTCGTTCGTTGTGGAGCCATTTCCGTCAATTGTGGCTTGCTTTTCTTCAATTGCTACCAGCTCTTGGTTCAGGGCCAGAAGCGATGCTCAGGATCTCCTTTCTGGCCCCTGGCTCACTGCCCGAAGGGTTGGCCCCATGGCACATGCGCGTCTGACACTGGTCCTTTGTTACCCATTCACCTCTTACTCAGCTGGCCGGGAGGAGACAGCAAAGGGATGTGTAGGCAGAGATCTGGAGATGCTGGGAGGCTGTTGGGGGTGGAGGGCGGGCTCCAGAGATGACCGGTGAGATGCACTGTGAAGGTAAGGACAGTCACATCGCCAGGGAAGTCTACACAAGGGCCGGCCTCATGTTTCCCCTGAGTTTCACTGGAACCTTCTGCCATCAGTTTGATTTCCAGCAGGACACATCAAGGAGCCAGCTCCGCCAGTGGCGCTGTTGAGAGCTTTAGAAACGCACTGGTTGTCGCCTGCCCTCCTGGGGTGGGTGGAATTAGGAGCCACAAGAATGGGCCCAGACCCCATTGTGACCACGAAGCCGAGGCAGGCCTGGACATGGCTTCCTTTGGCTTTTTACATGGCTGCCCCAAGTCACCCCTGACTTGGCAGCAACACAGTCAGTCAAGTGTGAACTTGCCCTTGATTTATCACAGCTCTGCCTTTTATTGGTGAGTTGAAGCTGGTGGGGGTCCAGGGTCATGTCCAGGCCTGCTGCCCTTTCCCCTGCCCTCATCCCTGCTCTTTCACAGCAGTGGCCGATCCTGGGGACTCAGCCCCGGGGCCCCCATCAGGTGGAGGGGATTGTGGGGTGTCCTCACATTCCCGCCACCTCTTTTAGAGTCTGGATTCCAGGAGCCCCTTCTGTTGTTCCTGGGGAGTGGTCTGCACTTGGAGGACTGCCCCAGAGTGTACCGGGGTCCCCTCTTCCCTGACACCTGGTACCCGAGGGACTGATTTTTAGGCCTTGGGGAACACCACGCTTCTTTTGGATGCTAATTGGAAACATTCTGGGCTTCACAGAGCCGCAGTGTAGAAAGAGGGCAACCTGAGTGTTATTCGCTTATGCAGGAAGGACACGTGGTCCACTTACTCCAAACTCCTAATAACTTGTGATCTCTTTGCCTCTGCTCGAAGTCTACCCATGGTTCATCGATGGCTTGCTAGTCAGGATCTGAGTGATCAGAATGTGTCTGAGTGATCATTATTTGCCACAAAAATAAGGTATTTTTGAAGACACGGCTTCTGCCTGGTGGGAAGTGTGTGGAGTTCATACCTGACTGCTGGTTCAGGCCAGTTTTCCTGACACAGAGCCTTAGTCTGGAGAGAACTTTAGGTCCCATATTCTGTCGATTGTTAAAAAGTAAAAATCATCTTCACGGTAACCCACTGCCAGAAAGGCTGCAGTAGGAGCTCTGGGGACCTGCTTTTCAATGGGAGAACCATACGTGGGGAAATTTATTTTCAAAAAGCAAAAGCAAATAAATGAATTCCAGCCATGGAAAAGTCTGTGGAAACAGTCCCGAGGGCATACGAAGATGGAACCTCTATGCAAAAACTCCTTCCCCTCAGTAAGCAGCGTGAGCATCGGGGGCCTGTTCTTTCCCTCCTGCTCACTTGTAACGCAGGCGTGTCGCTCTGGGAGAAGCAGACCACTGTTCCCAGCTCCAGTCATGGAACAGTGGCTCAGGGACGAGGAGCAGTGGGTCATGACAGCGGAGAGCTGCAGAACTCTCCCCTCAGCAGCGGACTCCATTTAGAACACAGAGGGGGCCTGACACCTCTCAGAAACAGCGACAGTTTCTAATTGGAGGATAAAGTCCCTGGAAAAGCCATGGGTGACACTCTGGGCCGACTCGTTAACCAGAGACAACAAAGGGCAGAGACAGCTAGCACCAGGCTTCGTGGAGCCAGGAGAGACCTCAAACCCTGACTACAAATCCCAGCCCTGCACAGAGACCTGGGTTTCGCAGGATCCGACTGTGGAACAATTTACGCTCCAGAATCCTTCAAAACAAGCAACCAGCCGTCAGTGGCGTCCACCAGCATTCCTAATGAGGGGGACACACAGAGCGACCAGGAAAAGATGTTGTGTGGAGATACTCTGCCGACCCCACTGTCTTCCCAGAACGTCCACAGACTCAAGGCTGTGCTCTCTGACGGGCAGCACCAGACGCCTCACTCAAGGAGCCCAGCAAAGTCACAGAGCAAGACGTAAGCAGCACAGAGTTGGGGGCGAGGGGAGGGCAGTGTCAGGAGCCCTATCATGTATTTTCCAAACCATTTCGTTTTCAACCCAAAATAATCCGACATGCAAATTCTTAGAAAACGATGACACGAGAGGGGATCGGGCCACAGAGAGCACCTAGGAAAGCCTTTGCATTTAACCAAGACTGTCAAGCAGCTAATAAGACTTTCTTCCAGGCACTAAAGAAAGTCATGCTTCCCACTAGGTGGCCAGGACTGGCATTTCTATTTCCTCAACGAAAATTATAGAAACCATCTCCTACCATTTATGCTGACTTTTATTGCCTTAATGAGACAAATACATTCTAAATTTATTTTCTCCTGTCTATAGATAGGTGTAATTTAGTATACCTATCTCTATGGATGTGTATCAATTTGACTCGAACATAAATTGAGTATTAATATCCATAAATGGGTTTCATTCATGAAAGCATTATTTCAGTAAAGGTATAAATGTAGTCTCAAAGTTCTTAGAAAATAAACATCAAATGAAAGGACAAACATTGCAGTGGTGAATTGCAGTATGATTGTCATACTGACCAGCTCAAATGACCCTTACAATATCTCAAACCAGTATCTCAAATATGGTGTATCATTAAATATTATAAATTTCATATAAATATATAAGTTCGCTTATAAGTTAATGGTATATAACTACGCTGTTTTAAAATAAAATAGTTTTTAAAGAACATGTGCGATTTTGTTCACATGTCTGTTTGATGAATGTCTGTATGGATAAGTCTATTAGAAATTTCAGTAAACCTTGTAAACCTCTTTGCTTACAAAAGTAAGAGAGTATGTTGGCTGAGCCCCAGTGGCATGGTGGTTGATGGTTCAAATCCAGCAGCAGTTCTCTGGGAGCAAGGCTGGGCTTCCTACTCCCACCAGGGCAGTGATGCCACACACATTAAAAAAAAAGTAAAGAGAGTGTGATGACAATATCTAATCCATTATAGATTATCAGCTAGGGCATAGACATCATAAGATTGAAAAGTACAATTATGCAAATGAAAATTCACTAGATGGTCACAACCTTAGACTCTAGTTATGTGAAAGGAAGACTTTTTTAAAATTTGGAAATAGGGTGATAGAGACCATGCTGTCTAAAGAACAGGGGGGTGAAAGTTGGACAGAACCACAGAGATGTGGGAGAATATTAACTGCACTAGCATCTGCACATACTAATATGTGTGGCAGTTACGTAATCTCCTGTCAACTTGCGTAGGGGTAGAGTCTAGCCTGTCAACCAGGTCCCAGCTTGATGACCTCATTTGGAGGCATGAAGGAGATAAATAGCTCACTGGAGGGCAGACAGACTCTGCTTCACCTTCCTGCTGACAAGACACATGGAATTCTTCTAGAGCCCCGGAGCTGGAGGAGCCATGTGGAGACCCCTGCCAGTGCTGAGAGACTTCTACTGCCACTGGATCCACAAGACTTCCTACGCACAGCCCTGTGATCTTCCTGCATTTGGCATCCTTGCATGGCTCCTGACTCTAAAGAGGAATTTATGGGCTAGTGTCAACATCTGGGGCAATAATGGATTTATGGACTTGATCTGGACTGGGCTGGGATGTTTTCTTAATGTACAACTGCTCTTTGATAAGAAGTTCTCTCTTACACACATGTGAATGTCTATGAATTTGTTTCTCAAGCCAAGGCTGACCAACATGATGTGTGATAAGAACTCCAGGGGAAAAAAAGCAGGGAGAAAAAAAGAAGCAGCAATGACATTTTTATTAAAGTAACAATGACTGGAAATGTTCCGAACTTGATGCAAAACATTATTCTACACACGCATGGAGCCTGCACTCCACACAGCATACTTGCAGGGGCCTCCATGCAGAGACATCAGAGTAAAGATGCTCAAAGGTAAAGGGAAAACCTTGAATCATCAAGTCAAAGTAACTGATTTCATAGGGGAAAGGCCATGAGGATCAAAGGCAATGACACAATGCACTGAATGTCCTAGAAGGAAAAACAACCTGTCGGCTAAGCGTGATTATCACCAGCGAACCTGCCGTTCGTTTTTTGTTGTTGTTTTGTTTTTTGGGGGGGCAGTGCTGCTCCTGAGAGCCACCGCTGAATTTGAACCACCAAGCCCGTGGGCCGCAGTCCCACACTCAACCACTTATGCCACCGGGCTCAGCCCGAACCTGTCTTTCAAAAAGGAAGGTGAAATAAGCCATTGGCAGGCTACAATAAGCACCAGCAAACACCCCCAGCCCCAGAGCTTGGTTCGCAGACCAGCCTCGCAGGAAGTACAGAAGAAAGTTCTTAGGGCTGTGTGGAGTTGAGTAGAGTGATACTTAAACATGAAAGCGTACCTATGTACATCTCTTGACATATACACGGCTTTTCCTTTCATGTTGTGGTGAATGAAAACAGGTTCTGCAATTGGGACCGCTGTTGAGGGCCTCTGCTGTGTCCTGTCCTACTGTGTCCTGTCTGCTGTGTTCTTCTCCAAGTCTCTCTGAAGAGACATCAACTAGTGACACTTGACCATAACTCTCATCCTCATCTCTTTTCAGTAATAGAATGTCTCACACGATGGTGTGATAATTTTGTATAACTTCAAAGAAGTCCACATCCTGGCCACTTCAAGGTTTTTTTTTTGTTTTGTGATGGTAGAAACTAAGCATTGGTTTGATTTCTTTTTCCCTTTAAAGAAAAATCTGACTTGGATTGTGTTTGTCTTGGGTGGACCAGAGAAATGTTCATGGAGACCCTTATCTGTATATAAGGGAGAGGTTTATATATAAGAGCAATCAAACATTGTGTAAACATCCCAGCCCAGGTCAGATCAAGTTCATAAGTCCAATATTAACCCATATGTCTGATAGCAATCTATAAAGTCGTCTTCAGACTCACGCAACACATGCAGTGATGCTGAATGCAGGAAGATCACAGGCCAGCGGGTGGGAATTCTTGTAAATCCAGTGGCATTGTAAGCATCTCAGCACTGACGGGGTCTTCACGTGACTTTTCCAGGTCTAGGGTTCTGGAAGCGTCAGAAGTCATGTGACTTCTCAGGGATGTCTCCCAGGGAGTCAGCAAAGAGAGAAAATGTCTCCTGTCTCCTATGAGGAAAATCAGGATTTCCCAGAATTCTCAGGAGAAGCTAGGCCCACCCAGAGGCCTCATTGGCTATGATCTGATGGACAGGCTAGACCCCACCCCACACGCTCAATCCTTAAATTGACAGTGATAGAGCTAAACTCCCACAGACGTAAACTTGATTAGCCTTCGCTAGGTTGAGCCCTCAGCTGGTCCTTGTTTATTCTGTGTCTCACCACCACCACCACCACCACCCCTTCTCCAGGTATGTCTTAATGGTTCGCTCTCTTTTCTGAGCTGGAGGAACCCTGGCGTGTCGCATTTTATGCGCTGGGCTGCTGATGGCAAGGTCCGCAGTTCGAAACCACTAGCCTCTCTGAGAGAGAACGATGAGGCTTTCTGCCCTCACAAAGGGTTACAGTCTCAAACAAATATAGAATGAAATTTAAAAACTGAGTTCTAGTCTTAGACATCCTCAGGGGCCTGAGTTTGCTTTTCAGCTTACTCCAGGCTGGCTTGGGAGGAATAAAGACAGTAAGAGCCGCTGTGGAGGGAGGCCGACGCTGGGAGCTTATAGTCTGGGGCTGGGCTTCCCTGACTCGGCTTCCGTCTGCCATGACACCTTGAATTCATTATTTTTTTTCCTCTCCAGCTGTGGGATTCAAGCATCAGAAAGCCATCCCGAGCACTCACTGAGATAATGACTGGACAGCGACTGGCCACGGGGCTGCTCAGCTTGGACGGGTCTGGTCAGGGAGGAGAAGATAGGGATTCTGTTTTCTCAGGGCACCTTATCCCCCACAGGCAGGCAGGCAGGCAGGGAAGAGCGCCTGCTTCCCCATCAACCCAGACGCTGCTTTGCTCAGGAAACATCTACATGGACGACGCCAGGTGCAAGTTGTGTCTAATGTGGAATCAGCGTGGTTTTGTTTTCTCCGCATCCCCTGGCAGTATTGCCAGGTTCTGCCCCACCGAGGAGGTGGGAAAACACTGTCCATAGGCAAGGCTGAAAGATAATTACCAACCGCAGGGCTATTTTGGAGATGGTCTGCGCTGGACCCTTCTTTAGAGCGGTGTAATGACTAGGCTGGCGGCAGAAGCCAGCTAAGTGGCCGTGACGACTTGCCAGAGGGGCGTGGTGGCGTCTGGTTGGGGGTGTGCGGCCATATCTGGGGACGAGCTTGCCCGTCAGCAGTTGTCCCAGAAACGCCAGGCTTGGACGGGATTCTGGTCCCTTCCCCGCTTCTCTTGTTCATCCCCCTTCCCACTGAGTCCGTGGTGATGGACAATCTCACAATGCTTGTCAGGCTGCCCCGGAGCTTCTCTGTGCAAGCTTTTCTCGGATGCAGGCTGTCAGCCTCTTACCCAGCCTTGTTCAAGATCCTCAGAGTCAGGGTTCTGTGTTTATCTGAATTTATTTAAAATGTTGAGGCTTTTCGGAATGTTGTTCCAAAAAAAAAAAGAAATCTGATGAATGCAGGGCCATCTAATTTAAGCCTTAAAAGGCTTTTTTCACTGCTGCCGTGTTCATAGACCTTATTTATTTATTTTTTATGACTTCTCATTGTTCACTGAGCCCGGGTGGTGTCATGGATTACATATTGAGCTTGCTAATGACAAGGTCGGGGGTTCGCATCCACTGGGAGCTCCTCGGGAGGAAGAGGAGGCTAGCTGCACTCGGACAGCTCTCAAGTCTCGGAAATCCACAGGGACAGGGCTACGCGGCCCTACAGAGTGTCTGTGAGACACCATCAATGAACGCGACAGTGTGTTTGACGGCTTGGGGTTTCTTGTTGGGTGCCGTCCAGTCGACACAGAACGCAACTCCACCCAGTCCTGAGCCCTCTTCACAAGTGTCACTGAGTGTGTGTTGCAGCCTCTGATGTTCCTTTTCCATAAACCCATCAAGAACAGGGCAACCCTAGCACCCTGGGCAGGTGTAGCGGGAAGCCTTTTGACTGTGCCAGTGTCCGCTCCCAAGGTAATGATGACTGGAAACTCCCTTTTAAAGGAGTTGGTAGCCTTGGTGCTGTAGTGGTTACGTGTTGGACTGCTCACCGGAAGGTCAGCAGTTTGAAGCCAGCTGCCACTCCATGGGAGAAAGTAGGGGCCTTCTAGTCCTTAAAAGAGTTATGGTGTTGGAAACTCACAAGGACAGTTCTACCTCACCCTAAAGGGTTGCCACGGGTCGGCTTCGACTCCAGTGCCGTGAGTTTGGTTCTGGAGACTCCCAGGGATCAGGTGGAGGGTGGGCGAGGTCTGCCTGTGCACCGTAGTCTGCAGTTCCAATGAACTTGGGCGCAGGACCCAGCTGCTCCTGGTGTCATGGGTCCTAGTTCTCTTACTTCTGGGAAGGAAGCTTTCCCGTTGACTTTTAGCTGATGCTGATCATTCACCAGAGGGAACATCCCGTTTGCAGATGGAAATCCCAATTAACCATTTTAAAATAGCGCGTCAATTCTGATGCTTCGTGGCCCCCTGTGACCAAGTCGAGCTCCCTCAGATGGTGTTCCTGGCTGAAATCTCTACAGCATTCGACTGTGCGGATCATAACAAACTGTGGATAGTCTGGAAGAGAAGGTATTCCTCAGACACTTCCAGAACACCTCATCATGCTCGTGAGACATCTCTACAGGGATCCAGAGGCCGTTGTGCAACCAGAACAAGGGAATACTGCTTGGATCAAAATCAGGGAAGGTGTGCGGCATCAGGGTGGTGTCCTCTCACCACACTTTGTGAATCTGTGTGCTCAGCAGATAATCAGAGATGCCGGACTCTATGAAGAAGAACGTGGCATCAGGAGTGGAGGAACACAGCTTATTAACCACCTGTGACATGCCTCTGTGGGTCTCTAAGACCGCCCCTCTTTGTGGGAGCAGAAAGTTCCACCTTTCTCCCAAGGAGCGGCTGGCGGTTTCAAAATGCTGGCTTTGCAGTTAGCTGCGTGTTGAGTAACCTGTATCCATTAATGTGCTGCAATACAAACCTGGCCAAGAGCACAGGAGTCTTCTTGGCCTCAGGTCAGGTGTGCCTCCTTCACACTTCTCTACCTCTCACGATGTGATTCATGGATATGTACACTGCCGCCCTGGGGCATGCTGGGAGAGATGTCAGCACATTGGGGTTATGACCTCTCTCTGGACTCTCTGGTCTTGGGCTATGGGCAGGGTGTCTCTGACTGACACCTGACCTCTGTTGTCTTCATACCTCAGTACCCCCTTGCCCACCCAGCACAGTACTGGAGAATGAGGTGCATGTGTGTCTCCATGTCTGATGGGTGTACATGTGTCTCCTTCATTGACCCTAGATGATGGTCCCAGTGCTGTGGGGTGACACCTGCCTTCTCCTGGATTGTCAGAGCACTACAGAGGGGTGGAGCAATTCCACTTGGTAGAGACCTACCCACCAGACTGGTATCTGAACCCTGGCCCTGTGTTTAAGGAGACAGCCTGAATTTGATTGTTAATAGGGGGCTTGGGGTGGCCTGGAGGACCTGTTAACCGCATGCTGACTTCTAGCCGTGAGCTCTTGTATAAGTTTAACCAAGGGGGGAGATGGATATTGTTCTAAAAATGAGTCTTGAAAGCACATTTTCCCTGCTTACTTTATGGTCTGACTGCCAAGAATGCTTTTTTAAAAAAGAAAAAAAAATGTAAAGCACAAGCAGAGATGTTAATTAGCTTGGTGATGATAATTTTGTATAGGATGTGTGACAGGAGAGGCTCTGTATGGAGGGGGGGGGGTGGTGGCGTTTGTTCTCAGCATTTTCTCAACCTGTCAGAGCTCAGCCGCAAATTTTGGAGAAGAAAGAAGTAATGGTAGAAATACTGTATGACATTTTTCTTAGGACACAGATATTCTCACTCTTTATGGAGGGGGCTGCAAAGAAGTTTGTGGAAAAACTCCTTACCTTTCAATTCTCTCTTTTTTTTTCTTAATAAACTTAAAAAAAAAACATTTTTGGGGGGCTCTTTCAGCTCTTAACACAATCCATACAGGCATCCATTATGTCAACCACATTTGTACATATGTTGCCATCATTTCGGAGCATTTTCTTTCTACTTGGTCTTTGGTATCCGCTCATTTCCTCCCTTCCTCATGAACCCTTGATAATTTCATATTTTTCTTTCATGTCTTGCACTGACTGCTGTCTTCCTTCACCCAATTTTATGTTGTCTGTCCCCTGAGAAGGGGGCATTTCTTCCCTTCCTCTCCTGGTATCACTGCTCTCATTATTGTTCCTGAGGGGTTTATCTGTCCTGGATTCCCTGTGTTTCTAGCTCTATCTGTACCAGTGTACATGTTCGGGTCTAGCCAGATTGTGAGGTAGAATCGGGGTCATGAGAGTGAGTGGGGCGGAGGAGGAAGTGTTAAAAAATTAGAGCAAAGTTGTATACTGCACCCTGACTGACTTGTCGCCTCCCTGAAACTCTTCTATGGGGATGTCCAATTGCTTTTGGGTCTCCACGCTCCCCCTCCTTCATATTGATAAGATTTTTTGCTCTGGGTCTTTGATGCCTGATCCCTGACCCTATCGATACCTCATGATCACTCAGGCTGGTGTGCTTTTTCCATGTGGGTTTGGTTGCTTCTCAGATAGATGGCTGCTTGTTTATCTTCAAGTCTTTAAGACCTCAGACTTATCTTTTGATAGCTGGGCACCATCAGCTTTCTTCACATTTGCTTATGCACCCATAATGCACCCATGTCTTCAGAGATTGTGTAGGGAAGGTGAGAATCACAGAATGCCAGATTATTAGAGCAAAGTGTTCTTGGGTTGAGGGAGTACTTGAGTGGAGGCCCAATGTTCATCTGCTACCTTGATACTTAACATATAAGTATATATACGTTTATCTATTTCCCTATTGTTTTATGTATAAATATTTACAGATGTACATGCCTGTATTTGGACCTTGATAAATGTCCTTTGCTTTCTAGTTCTTTCCTCTATTTCCTTTTATTTTTCACTTGACCCACTATCATGTTCAACCTTCATTCAGGTTTCAGTAATTTCTCTTGACTACATTGCCCTTGATTAAGCCCCACCAGACATTCTATACCCTCTTCACCATTGATTTGAGATCACTTGTTATTCCCTCGTCCCTGGGTTTGTTGATGCCCCATTTCTTTTTCCTGCCTCCCGTTCTCCCATACCCCCACCCCCCAACAACTGTCGTTCTGTTGTTTTCTCCTCCAGATTGTCTACCCCATCTATCTTATCTAAATGGACAGGTAGAGACAATAATAAGCTAAAAGCAAGACAAACCAAAGCAAAACAACAAAAAGAAAACAAAGTAACAACAAAATAACAAATGGCAAAAAAGAGAGAGAGAGAAAAGAAAAGCCAATAAATCCAGATTTGTTTGTTGACCTTTAGGGGTGTTTTTCAGTCTAGTGTGGTGGGGTACCGCGCCCTGGCCCTAAATTCTGCTTTTGGTCTTCCCCAGGGACTTCATTGCTTTGCTCCCCTTGCTACTCGGATGCACGCCCATAGAGCTTTTGAAACTCACTTGTTTGATTGATTTTCTTGGGAAACAAAAGCAAAATCTAGCCCAGGATCTCTTTTGGAACAAGGCCACAGTGCAAAACAGGGACGATGGTTCCAACCATTCTTGAGCAGTGGGGTGATTCTTCTGCTCATGGCGAGGACTCAGGGAGACTAATGCAAGAGATGGCCTTGGTAAGGTATTGTCAACGGATCTCAGATGTTCAGGTCTGTCACTACTCGATCCCTTTAGTTGTTATGTGATTTGGGTTCCTTGCGTTGTGTTTGATGTTGGGTTTCATTTTCGTGGACTGTAACAGGTGCTTCCTTCAGAACTAGTGCTTAGAGCCAGGCTTTATTAAGCTGTGCTGAGTTTTAGGTCACTCTGGAAACCTTCCAGGACAAAGGAGCTGTCCTTGATGTTGGTCTTTTATACATGTTTTATTACATGTTTTTTTGTGGCTGAGGTGGAAGTGTACACAGCAGACTAGTTTCCCATGCAGCAATTTATGTACAGATTGTTCCGTATCCCCACAGTGTCAGCACTTTCCTCATCCACACGTTGGTTCCCCATTTCCATCTGCCCAGCTTTCCAGTCTCTATTTGCCTTCCTACCTTGACTCTTGTGCAGATGGTGCCCGTCTGGTCTTGTCTGGTTGGTTGTTCTGAGTAGCATGCTCCTCCCAGGTATGATACTGTTCACTTTATAGACCTTTAACGTGGCTGGAAGGTGATCTTCAAGGGAGGCGGCAGTTCTGAAGCTAGAATTCTGGGCGTCAGAGGGCCACAGTCCTGGTGGTTCCACCAGTCTCTATCAAACCAGCAAGTCTGGTCTTTCCCGTGGATCTGAATTTTGCTCTCTCACTCTATCTGGCACTTTCTATTATGTGCCTGGCCCAGATTTGTACATATTGGGAGTTGGGCACCATCTAGTTCTAGTCCTAAGTTAGTGGAGGCTATGGTTTATGCTGTCCATTAGCCCTTGGGACTGATTTTTTTTTTTCATGAGTTTTCTTCACTCTTCTTTGCTCTTGGTGGAAAGAGATCCATAGTGATAACTTAGATGGCCCGAGGTGCTACTCACCAAAGTAGGATGTGAAGCGTTCTCTATAGACTATGTTAGGCCAGTTGACTAAGATGCCTGTGGCGGTCAAGTACTTCATGTCGATTTCATGATAGGGAGTGTAGGGGTGGCGTCTAGCCTGTCAATCTAGAGATAGCCAATGAGGCCTCTGTGTGGGCATGGTTTTCTCCTGAGAATTCTGGGAAGTCTGGCGGTATTTCCCAATTGGAGTAGAGAGACTTGACTTAGTACCTTGGAGACGAACTACTGACAAGACGAGAAGACAGCATGCTGATCGATCCTGATTCCTGGAACCTGGAGGAGCTGGAGGAGAAGCCACATGGACTTGTCCTGATGGAACCAGACTTCTGGGGCCAGAGAAGCCACAGAGAGACCCCTGCCAGTGCTGAGATGCTTCTGTCAATGGATACTACTGATGGACCCTGAGCCCTAGAAATGAGGAGCCACGGGGAGATCCCTGCCAGCGCCAGGATGCTTCTACTACTGCTGGATAATCAAGACTCAGCACCCACTGGACTATGATTGTCCTGATGTCATTGCATGTGCTTCGTGAGTCAGAAGGAGACTTTATAGACTGGTATCAGACATATGGGCTAATGTCGGACTTGTGACCTTAGACTGGACTGGACGGGGATGCTTTCTCAAAGTTCCCTTCCTCTTGTACATAAACCTTTCCCTTCTATCCATATGCATGTTGATGAATTTTGTTTCTCTAGTCCACCTGGACTAACACAATGTCCCTTACTTAAGATTATGGTCTGAAGCTCAGTACCTCATCCCCGAGAGGTGTTTTCTGATGACAAAGAGGTTTCCCTGGCTGTGTCCCTGTGTACAACATTGTGTATGAATATTTCACTCGTCTGTTCTTGCTGTCGTGGCAGAGTCATATGTGTATATACTGCTGCTGCCTTTTACTCCTGTGCACCCCTCAGAGTCTGCTCTGCCCTGCTAGGTGTTTCCCTTCACCACAGTTAGCACATGTTTGTTCTCTAGTTGGTGACTTCCCTGGGAACAGTCACATCCAATAATGCTCCTGTCTATAGACGTTTTCTTGACCTTTGGTAGTGCTGTTGTCATGCAGTATTTGCCCTTTTGTGATTGATTTCTCTCAGCATAATGTCCCCCAGTTTCATCCATCTAATGAGACCTGTTGTGGATTCTCTGTCACACTTTGGCTTGGCTTACTCCCCCCTTGTGTGTATGCACCACAGTTTGGTTTATCCACTCACCTCGTGCCACTTTTTTGGTGAAATGGTCTCTTTGGTTTCTTTTTTGTGGGTCTGTTCACATTTTATAGCCCAGTTTGTGTTCGTTTCGCTAAGTGGCGTGTTTAATAGAAATGCCTCAGCTTCTATGTTTTCAAAGCTGTTGTGTTTTAATCTGTGTGTGTGCATGGGTGTCTTGTCAACAATTCGTTCTGTTTTGCTTTCTGTGCTGAGTTAATGTGCTTGTGGATTTTCCTTTCCTTTCTTTGTCTCTCTCTCTCTTACCCTCTTACCCCTCCCCCCCCTTCTTATTGTCTTCATGTATATTTGAGAGTTCTTTATCTGGATGAGAATGCTGTGCTTAAAATGCTGCTGTGTCCATTGTGGCTCAGAGCGACCCTATGCACAGCAGAACAAAACATTGCTCAGTCCTGTACGGTCTTCACACTTGTCATCATGTCTGAACCCACTGTTACAGTGTAAGTTTCCACAGTATTCTTTTATCCCAGCTGGTTCTGTTGTAACGCCACTCATCTCATTGATTCATTTGGTTGTTGTACTTTCACATTCTTTCTCATTTGTCCACGTGGCCCATTTACCCGTTTTATTGATTATCTCAAAAGGCAACTTTAGTTTTGACGATTCTTTCTGTTATTTTATTTTTGCTTTTGGCTTTGTTATTTAGTTCTCGTGTTCACACCTTTCGTCAGTTCCGTGGGCTCCTCTTGCTGCTCTTTTTCCTACTGTTTCAGGTTGGATGGTTAAGCTATGAAGGGTGGCCTGCCCTTCTTTTCTGACGTGTGTCTTTCTTGGTTTGGGTCTCCTCTGAAAACCGCTTTTGTGATGTCCTAAATGTATGATTGTGTTGTGTTTTCTTTTTTTTTTTTTTTTTTTTT